>VWZF01006514.1:784596-832145 GCA_013396755.1 Sclerurus mexicanus | reverse complement strand
CCCCTGACAGCCCATCCTCACCCGGGACAGCCCGGCCCTCTCCCGGGACAGCCCATCCCGCATCCCTGACAGCCCATCCCACACCCGGGACAGCCCATCCCGCACCCCTGACAGCCCATCCTCACCCGGGACAGCCCGGCCCTCTCCCGGGGCAGCACATCCCGCATCACTGACAGTACATCCCCTCACCCGGGACAGCCCATCCCACACCCGGGACAGCCCANGACAGCCCATCCCACACCCGGGACAGCCCATCCCACACCCGGGACAGCCCATCCTCTCCCGGGACAGCCCATCCCGCACCCCTGACGCTGCCCGGCATCCCGGGCACCCCTCGGCTCAGCAGTGAGGGATTTTCTAAGCCACAGCTGCACAGCAATAGCTCAGTCCTCCTGCAGACAATTGGCGCAACACCTTTTGTTTATACTACTGATCTGTGCTCTGCTCAGCTCCCAAACCCCTATACAGGCTCGGCCAGGCTGTTTTTCCCTCTGAAGCCCTGTTTGAAACTTATCAGGCCTCGCAGGCAGTGGGGGGAGAGAAGGGGACAGAGGACTTGAGACTCACTTGAGCATCACCTGAGAGTTGGGGGTTTTGCTATGACTTAATGAGGAGGAAAAGTTTTCAAATACTGCATGGCCATTGTCCAAAAATGGCATATATTTACCCCACGTTTCCAATTTCAGTTTCCTGTCAGCTTCTGGCACCAGTAAACTAACAATCTCTCACCCACAAACTCATTTCTCATAACATGGTATAGACAAGACTATTTTATGTGGAAGGCCTCTCTGCTGACTCTGACACAGGAGACAGATTTGAAGTCAACACAACATTTTGCTAGCAAAATATCTAGTTTTTTCCACAAAGCAATAGAAAATGGGGACGTGCAATCTCAGGACTTAAGTCTCTCTTCTATTTTTGAAACTGACTGTTCTCTTTCTCAGAGAAAATGAAGCTTTGCCAGTCACTTGCTGGCCCTATAAATGCATCTTTGAGAGTTATTTATCCCATGGACTAATGAAAAGTTATTCCTGCCTCTACTCAGCCCCTCGCCTTACCTCCAGCTTTCTCTGGCTTCTACCAAAACACAAAGAAATTTTTCCTTTCTGTAGGCTGCCTTAGCAAACACACCTCCCAGTAGATCACAACTCTTGATCCGAAAACAGGGAGGTAAAGTTTGTCTTCTTAAAGGGGCTATTGATTAAGTACCCTTAGGATCAGTTAGAAACCTGGAATGGTAATTGATTTTGGTTCTTAAAGATCCCATGGCACATTTTAGAACAACAAACCACTCTGTCCGGCCAAGCTCTTGATGGAGAGGGGGCTCTGTATTTGATCTTTACACATTGCTCCTGAAGGTCCTCCTCATGTTATCAACATAACCAGCTGGCTCAATGCTGTGAGGTGTGTCTTTGGCATTAGTCTATAACAGCCAGCTTTGCTACACAAAAGTCAAGCAAGTTATTTATACAAGGCTGTATTTCCCTTCCTATATTTATTTTAGTAGCAGCTAATAGTGATAGCCTGCAGTGCCTGTTAATAAGACCACATGGGGTGTGAATATCTAACAATGAAAATGAGTTTTCACGTTAGTGGGTATGGGTTTATTGAATGTATTTGTGTCTGCCTCCTGGCTGGATCCTATACTGCCCTGCCAGACCTGTGTGGCTGCTGAGAGCCTGGCAGAGGTCAGTGTAACTGGTGTGCCCTGAGCTCTGCTTATGCATAATAAACTTGTGCAGGAGCAGACTTTGTCATTCTGAAGCTTGGCAAGTTCTATTCAACCCATTACAAGCATGCAAAGTACCCTCATCTCTTTCATGTCTTTCTCTACTGATAATAAGAAATTAAGATTAATAACAGCTATATATGGCAAATGAATGTTATATCTAGCTTAAAAACACAGAGCATGAAATGTAGTTTTGTGCCAAAGAGATTAAGCAAATTAAAGATTCTAATCCTATTTTAGTCTTAAATTGGGGTATTGCCATCTTAGCAGACTACTGTGTTCTGCTGAAGGCATATCTGTGGGTCAGTGGGCTACTCAGGCAGTTTATGTGCAAAAATTAATTCTGCAATCTTTCCTGAATTGCCTCTCTAACTGCGTCAAGGCATTCTGACTTAGGACACGGCAGTTTTGGGCCCCCCCTTATAAGCTGTGTTAAACTGGTCATCTTGAAAGATAATTCAAAATTACTTCTGGAACTTCCTAGAGTTCAACAGAGGCCTCATTTTGCTCCCAAGATTAGACATATAATTAAAGTTACTGAAAGTTCTATTTACAGAATGCTACAAGATTTTTTTTTCTTCATCTAAAATGATTCTTTGAAATCACACTGCTGAATGCATACCAGAATACTTCAGGCCATGCAGTTTTGAAGTCAGAGGTGTTCTACCTTTTTTAGCTTTCTTTTGCCCTTCCCCATTTCTTTGTACCACTCTGGTCACCCCTGTCCCCACTGTCATCAGTTAATTGCCATGGGATATGCTGAATGGAAGCCAGAGATGCTCAGCCTGGCATTGAGGGAATAGAAACACACCTGAACCTGTATGAAGAGCTTTCAGCCCGGCCTGATCCCTCTCCTCTGCAGCCGAACCCAAGGCTTTGTGTTCCTATGGGATTCTGCTGAGAAAACTGAACTGGCTGGGGAGCTGCCTCAGACAGCAGAGGTAACCAGGAGCTTGCACAGGCCACGTGCGTGCTGAGAAGTGTGTCCCAGGCAGTGACACAGCATGGCTTTGCACTGGAGAGGTACCTGATGCTCATCTATTGCTAAATTCCTCGCAGTGTTACCTCACCTGCGTCTCACCTTTGTGTCTGTGCTCTTCAGCCTGTGTGTGTCACAGGCTCGGAGTTCACAGGTGGCAATAGCTAAAGAAACATTCCCCACCTCTTAGGTACAGGATTTCAGACTGAGAGTATGTAAGAGAGCTCAAGTGTTACCTGTGTCCACTGGGATGGCAGAGCTGGTGGGAGAAAGGTGGGTTCAGGGCTGGGAGCTGACCTTGGGTCACACCAAGCTGCTGCTGCTCCTGGGAATTTGTGTGTTTGCTGTCCACCCCAGGGGATGCTCAGGGCTCCTGCAAGACCTGTTTGTAACCACAAAGAGCAGGTGTCAGCCTGCCTTAAGGAGCAAATTAAATCCCAACGGGCAGTAACAGAGGGTATAACAAATTGCTTCTTTAGAGAAGCCATCAAATCATGCACAGTTTGTAAAGAATGCAGTGATTAAGTCCTTAATACTTTGAGGAAAAGATATGTGATAACTTTCTAAAAATAAACTGACTCTTCAGCAGTAATTTCTAAATAATTATGTTGGAATTTGGAAATGAGGTTTTTAACTCCTGAATGAGTGTGCACACTTCTGGAAGTGTAGGGGCAAAATCAGATTTGAATATGTGTAACAATTGTATGAATGCAACTGGTAAAGATGGAATCTTTTATTGTTTTAGAAATATCTAGCCAAGAGGGTGTTTGAAAAGCTCGCAATTTTGGTAATAGAGTAATTTTATTTTACTGGTTTTAACTACATTATATTGTATAGTTATGTTAGTATTTCAGTATTAATTTTAATGAACATCAGTTAATATTTTTAATAACAGGCAAAATCAGAAAGAATCTGTGAGCAGAGAGCAAAAGACATTTTATTTTCCAGAAGATCTGAAGACTCAAGGTGCTATGAACGTTTAGATGAAAGTACATGAAATATTGCCTTTTTCTCTGGAGTCAAAACATAATTATCTCATTTGGTCAGAGGTGGGGGGAAAGTAACCCTGTGAAGCAGGAATTTTATTTTGAAGATGGTTCTTTGTTACAGTGTGTTGGTGCTGGTTTGGAGTATGAGTCACGATGACATTATGCATTTTTCTGCACACTAAGGTATTGAGCCCACTCATTTGTCTCCATGAGATCTTCCTTTTTCCACCAGTGGTAAACTGAGAAAATTCAATTAGCTGGGGTGGCTTAAGCTGTGGAAATGGTCTCAATTGTTTAGGGACTCGTAAAACATTTATTAGGGCCCAGAGTGATTATTACTCCTTTCAATAAACATTTTCATAAATCATGGGATCTGCTCTTTCTGGGGAAAAAAAAAAAGTGACAGAAATTATACCTGTATGTATTAAACAGGGACCCATCTAGTGAGTTCACAACAATTCATGATCTCTTCAAGTAATCCTGACTTTTGCTCATCCAGTTCAATTACAATTACCTCCCAAGTTTCAGACTTAGGCACTAAATCCATAAGGTAGTTTTATCCTGGCCTCAGTGGCACAAGTTGCCTGCCAGTTTGACTGGCTTATTCTGAGGCAGAAAGGTAACTTCTAGTCTAGGTTTCTTTTATAGAACTTAATTTTTTTTTCTGAGCAAAATAGTTAAGTCAGCCTTTATGAAGAGCACTTGGGTATAGTGAAAGGAATCTGAAGAGTAGTAGGAGGGTTTCAGCACAGCCCTTAATTAATTACCCAGGTATAATTAGTGACAACAAAGGACGTAACCTCTATGACAGAGCAACAGTGAACTGGGAGGAGAAAGTTTATACTTGCATTTTTGTCACTGATACACTACCTGTCAGCACAAATCACAGTGGCGACTATTCAGAGATACCCACCCTTTTGGAGCTCTGGGCTCCCCATCCACGAAAGCGTGGTGTCACTCAGGGGACACTTCACGGACAGTTGCTGGCTTCTGGAATTTCTCAGCAGGAGCAGGACACTGAGAGAAAGAAAACACTTTCAAAAATAATTCTAAGTTTAGAAGGAGCAAACAGTTGGTGTTAAATGAAGTCGATTTGCATGACCTGTCCTCACCTGTCACCTCTTCCCAGCCTATTGATATGAGCAGGTCTAAGCTAATCCCAGGATTTCCTATCAGCCTGGTATTTACAGCTGGGGCAATCCTAAAATCAGATTTTCTGAAAAGCTTATCTTCAAGTGTATGCTGCGTATGCAGCCAAACTTCTTGTTGGAGTTGGAATGGAACTAGTGCTTTCAGGGTATATCAAAATGCCTGGTTTTCAATATTTTCACATTCCATTAATGTCAAGACTGCTAAAAATTGCTATCCTAAATAATGAAAGTTACTGAAATTAATGGTTGGCTTGTGCTTGTCACTTTCCTTTGGTGTTCCAGAGGAACCTATAGGAAAGTGTGATTAAATATCAAGTTAACAACTTTGGGTTAATTTCCTCTTCTTTTCTGTCTCACTCCCTAGGCCTAGAATATATATGTAATGACTTATGCAAGCGTTCACAAATCCAAACTGCAGTGAAATGAGCTTAGTTTCCCATTTTGCTATAAGCTTGTTGGTAGTTCACATAAACCAGAAACTATTTGAAATAAAATAGAGCTTTCCATGGCTGGATGTGATGCTTTTAATTCTGAAGGGTACACATGTGTTCTCCTGTGTTGTTTAGACCCTGTCTCCTGTCAAAGGCAATTTATATGTGTGTAAATATTCACTGGGCTTGTATACCCCTTTACCAATGCCTAAAGAATTCCCCGAATGGTGTTTTGGGGGGCTCACATGTGTTAGAAATACAAGCTGCTTTACTGTTTGCAGACAAGCTTACTCTGTAAGGCGTTTGGGTGCTGCCATTTGAAGACATTTGAAGGCTCGAGGTGCCCAGTGCCCCTCCTGTTAGTGGCAGTGGTTCCCCAGCCAGCTGCACCCTCCACACTGTCCTAGGGAATGCTGGCCACCCCTAGGCAGGTGGAGCAGGGAGAGGGGGTTCACATCAGTGTCAGGCCATCCACGGTCTCTGGGTGTCCCCAGGCACAGCACTCTGGCGTGTCGTGAAGTTCTTCCTTAGCCCAATATTTTAGACTATAAAAAGTGCTTCCCAGAGCAGCTTAAAAGGTAGAGACATCTGTTAGATTTAGGGAGCTTACATGTGCTTATCTCAGGCAGAAGGCTCTGGGATTTCCCTTCCCGATGCAGAGCAATGGAAAAAGAGGTGCTCAGGGAGCTTCAGGAGGCGGGATGCCTCTTTCCACTGAAGAAAGGCTTCCCTTAGCATATTAAACATAAATAAGCTGAAGAACATAAATTTGAATTTCACAGCTCTAATTGCCTATAGAACATTGAGGATTTCTTGATGCCATGAATTTAGGCAGAAACTTTTCACTCTTGAAACGTGGATTTGATTGCTAAGGCCAAAAGAAGCGCTGTGTTGCAAACATCTCTTCCTCCTTCACAGCTGTCTCTGCCAATCCACCCAAAGTGTGGTTGTCAGGAAAATCCCTTCTCCAGGCAGTGTTGCACATCATGAATGCCAGGGGATGCTGGAATGGCAGCTCTGAGCTGAAGACTTTTCTGTGCAAGCCAACTCTTACACCTAGTCCCAGCTGCCTACAGGGACTGCTGGAGCTCTGTGAGCATCAAGTGCCAGACTCACAGAATTTCTTCCTGCATCTCACTTTCTCTGTGGAAACATTCAGGAAGAGCTAATGTCTTTAAGTGCAAGCACCAAGTCCCCTGGTTTCACGGGCTGGGTCTATGTGCCAGGTTCAATCAAGTGAATGGGAAGACTTAGGAAGTAATTAGTGAGTGTTTCACTGCCTGTCCATGGATGCCTGGCTGTGTGTTAGTTCTGACAAGTGCTTCCATTTGGGAGTGTCATGGACATCTGCCAGAGTTCCCCTTGTTTGCACTCCATGCTCAGGGCAACACACCTATAAGGCCTTGCAGTAGGTACAACAGGACAATTCCACTTGTGAGGAACACGTCCCTTTGTTGGGCAGTATGGAAAGAATAAGAGTAATATTTTCAATTTCAACTGAAGGGAAAATGCCATGCACATACCGCTTTGGATGCTCCAGTATCCCACGCAACATTCAGAGGCCCTAAATTATGCTGGGTCTAATTATTATGCACGTACAAAGGAAGAGAGTCCCTGTCCTGAGGAGATTAAACACACTAGCTATTTCTTATGCATAAAGCTTTAGGAATTAGGTGTCAGAAGCCTTTCAAAAATCACATATGGCAGCAGTCAAGATAAAGAAACCGTCATAACAAAAGCATCCCAAAGTGTCAGGTCTTTGCTATACTTGGGTGTCACCTGACATCTCATCCCCAAAAACCTGCCTTCCACACAGCTGGCTGCAACCTTTCTGTCCAACCTGGATGGATCCTGCAACCCAGGAGGGGAAGGAGCCCTGTGCACAGCTCAGGCTGGTAACTCTTGAAACGTTTTTACCACATCTTTATGAGCAAACCAAGCAGACATTAGGCTTTTTTTTGAAACTCATACTGGTCTAGAGGAGTGTGGGTCTGCTGCTCCAGTGGTCCAGCACTGAGGGGGTGCCATGACAGTGTAGGCTAATGGAAACATTTGTTAGGAATTTTATAAAAGGTGTTGTTTCTACACTAAATACAATAATTTTTACTTATAAAAATATTTTGGGTAAATATAGCTGTTTGAAAAATATTGGCCATTGCTTAATGATCCTCAGCATTATTGAAAATCTGGTTAAATATTGAAGGGCTCACCGAGGCTTCTATTGATTAATAGACATAAGAACCTTCCTGCACAAAAGGAAATATCCTGTATACAAAAATATGGACTAATTTATAATCTGTTCCTCAAAGGGATGATACAGTAGATAAGTTTTTCCTTAGTTTCTATGCTATAATATACTCATGTATTTCATTACCATTCTGAAATAAATCAGAGTGATGCTAATAGCTGCCATTAGGTAAATTTGATGTGGAGATTATAGCAAACCTAATCAAAGTAAATGGATATACTGAGGTAAAACCAAAGAAAAATGCTTCCTTCCCCATGGTAGACGGTTGTGTGTAGCGGAAGCTCTGCTGAAGACAACATTGGGTGGACTGTAGAAAATGTTAAGATACTTTATAGCAGAGTCTATATGAAATAGCATATCAAAGTCAGCAGAAAGCTTGGGGAAATATTGGTAAGAGCACAAGAAAACATTGAGATACACATTTGATGTTCTTCCTGATCAAAGAAATTGTTAACTATTGGTTCATTTCAGTATCTTAGATGAAATTTTATGAACAAACAAAATTTCTCAAAAAAACCCCACGTTCCTTATGACATCAGTATTTGAGACAAATGGAAATAAACCTGCAGCTCTGAATTCTGAGTGTTTGGGAGACAATCATTTCCTGTATGTTGAGAGACAGATGAATGATGGTTTGTGGTTTCTGAACAACTGAAAGAAACTACAATGCAATTTATCATCTCTGTGCATGTTTTTTCATTAAGGAAGGCTGGCAGAAAATAGCAACAAGTGAAAAGAGCTGCATTATTTGTTCTGCACTGGTCAAGTAACTACACAAGAATAGTGCTGGATGTGGCTTAGGATTCCATATCCAAGAATTTCCTACGTATACAGTGTATATCTTGCAGAAATACCACAAGTACCTCAAAACAGGCTGGTTCAGATTCGATGGCAGTACGGGACATTCAGGCAAGTGCAGATGAACTTTGTGCTCGGCTGGAAGCTGCTCTGCCCCGTGTTTCACTGGAAAACGTAGCAGTGGAAAACCTGTGCAGCTGGGAACTGCTTTGGCTCTGACAGGGCTTATTCTGCTAAAGGGGACAATGCACATTTTCTCATGTTAACTGCTTATAAGCCCAGAACTTCACCAACAACCGAGGTCAGGACTTGACCAAACCTGTTCTCTGGGTAAGAGCATTTGAAAAGGGTAATTTTCACCTTTTCCCATTCTGTAACAGCCAGAGAAAACTGAAGTTACTGTGCTCTCCTGGCACGGAAGCCGAAGCTGGAACGCCAGCTCTTCCACTGCCATCTGTATCCAGCTTCCAGGTGTGGCTCCTTTCCAGGGCTGGCTCAGCACTTGTCTCACATCTCACAGGATGCTCCAAGCCCCACCCGTGGGCAGCCCAGGGAGTGCCTTTTCCTGCTCCGGTATCACTGCTGTGATGAACAGCCAGGGCAGCGCAGGCTGCCTGGGGACACACACACTGCACTCCAAGGGATCACAGCACACAGCCCCACAGCTCCTCAGCTATCACTGGCCTGCCACAATAAAGGCAGAAAATCAGTCGTGCTGGGCTTTGGGTTTGTGTTGGGGTTTTAATTTCTGTCTCTGCAACACAATGAACCTTAATAAAAAAGCCAGAGTTTTTCATTTCAGAGGTATTAAACTTGTCCAGGGGTGAGGTGCCTTATGTATTCACACACCTTCTTTTTATTGACATTGGGTTTAAGTTTAGGAAAGCATCAGTGTCTTAGCAGGACAGCAAAAATGTCAATTACTTAATGCAATGCCACAATGTCATTGAAATGACTGCTTTAAAGTTAGAATGTAACCTGTGGAATGACTGGATTTTAAGTCACTGAAAAAACGCAAATACCTTTTAAACACACATTCATGTGTGTGTACACTCTTTCCCAGTTGTTGCTCAGTTGATTTAGGACTGTGTAGAGAGCTGACTTGTCAGGAATATCTTGGGTTTAGGTGTTGCAGAAACTAGGTATGCATCTAGTAAATATGATATTCTGGAGAAATCCTCAACTGACACTGAAGTCTGTGCTTTTTGTGCCTGGACAAATGACACAAAATACAACAGAGGTGAAAAATACATAACTCTTGCTTTCTCACGTGGGATATTCCAGATGAGTGGAAATTTGTTCATGATTCTTTGTGTGCCTCAGCCTCCCAGCAATCAAATGAATATTTATCACTGCCTCATGTAAAAAGATTCTATGAAAATGTGGTTATTGGTTTGGAAATAATCAGATAGTTATGACAAAATCTGTAAGAATGTATGTAAGAATACTGATTATTCCATGGTAGAACAAGTTTGAATTCCTCAGCGTAAGACAGAGCTAGGCAATGATTGTTGAAGCTAAAACAAGGTATCCATAATCAATGTTCTGGTTGTAATCCACCTTGTTCCTATGAACACACTTACGGTCCAAGGAAAAATAGAAACATGAGATATAATTAAAGACTTTGTAGTCTGAACATTTCTGTATATTTTTGCAGTTAAACCACTCTCCTGCTATAAACTCAGAGAATACAACTAAGATAAACTAATCAAAGGCAAAACCAGCACAAGCATACTTTGTCTCTTACAAAAATACATAAAATGAGGGCTTTCCCTTTATAAAATAATAGACCCCAAAAGAAAGGGCAAATAAACAAAACCTTGAAATGGATAATGGCTGTCCTTGGAGTAAGGTTTGAAGGTTGGCTTCCAGCTGGGATGTGTTGGCCACGTACCAGTGGAGCTGTGCCAGTCTAAAGTGTTAAAGGTACAGCCATGTGTTGGTAAATACCATAAATCTGTAATATAACTGTCTTGGATAGTTATATTGGAGAGTTGTGCACTATCTGCTTTTCATGGCATGTAGCTGGGTTTTGGCTCTTACTGACTTTGAGTGAAATTTCACAGCTTAACTTCTGAGCGGCTTATCAAAGGGAAAGCCAAAAGGACAATTCACCATTTCTGAAATGAAGTTCACACTCCATTGTAACCACCTTTTCCATTCTGGGGTTCTCTGACCCTTGCCATTCCTAACGGGACCCAGCACACTGTAACACCACACTTCAGAGGTCTGCCTGTACCACAGCAACACTCAGCAAACACACCCATCACTCAAGGTGGCACTGACTGGAGTGCGCACACACACAGAGGCTCTGAAAAACAGGCGAGCTCGTTTCTCTCAGCCAGTTCCTTGCTTTACATTTCCCCAAATAGACCATGCAGGACTTGGCTTTTGAAGTGCTTTCCAACTAGCAAAGTGGTCTGTATGATCCTGCTTTCCCACAGGCTGCTGAGTTCCGTGTGGGAAGCCCTGCCCTTGGTGCTGGTGTGGAGCCAGCCCTGCTGCAGGAGGGCCAGCGCGCCAGGACTCCCGGTGCTTGTCCCACTGGTTGTGCACTCACAGGCAATGGACACAGGAATGAGGCCCCGAGAACCAGGGAAGCAGTTTGGGATTGCCTGAAATGGATGTCCCTGGGGAGCTCCTGGATTCCCTCTGGTCTGTACGGGGATCCAGCAGCCCCGTCGCATCCTTATCCTGTGGCTTTTTTTGTTGTCACCATCTTGGTTTGATAATGACCAAGAGAAATGCTTTGTTATAGTTGTTAGCCTACATGTCTGCCTTATTTCCTTCAGGGCTCAGGGAACCTGTGACTGAGAGATGGGATCCAGACCTGAGGCACTGAACCCCACTGCAGTCCTCCACCTCCTTTTCAGACCTTTGGCACTTCTCAGCTCCCACCTGCCCCAGTCCCACTCACACCAAGGGTTCAAACCTGGTTGTCCCCTGGCAGGAGGAGCACCAGGCTCCAGTGAACTGGACAGTGACTGCTGACCCGACCTGGCCACACTGCAGCAACATGCTCAAATAATTACACCCTCTGTGAGCTTTCTCCTCTGCCAGGCAAAGCTACAGGGTATGAAACCAGACAACCCTCACAACACATCCAGCTCTTGCATGAAACTACTAAACCTTTCCTAAGATTAAGAGCCACAAGAAGGGCTGACTGTAGTGTGACCTACGTAAGCAATGCAAGGTACAGAACAGTCAGAACAAAGTGATGTCACTCAGCTTGCACAATGTGTGGTTAAATGCAGACATTGCTCCGATTTATGGACGCACCTGCTGGACTCTAATTTTAGAACAAATACGTTCTTGGGGTTTTTATAGGGGGCAAGCCATGTCTGCAAACATGCCCCGTGATGTTGTCATCCCTCCTGCAGGAATCCTGGTCATATCTGGTGGGAAAAGAAGGACCTGGTTTTTGCTTTCATGACTGTAGAGATGAAATTAAATGATTGGAGAAGTAATAACATAAAACCGGTCAAACCCCTCAGTTGTCTCCAAGAAATAAAAGCAGTGTGTAAGAGTCATATTACAAGATAAGATCTGGCTGGGTATGTGCTCCCTTTTTATTTGGAAAGAAATTCCCGGATAGTGCTGTTTTTATGCAGCTCGAGAAACGTGCTCAGCCTGCTGCTGTGCAGTCTTTGGATGATTTCAGCTTCTATAAAAAGAAGGTGATCTCATTCTCAGTGCTTAAAGATGTATCACCCTTTCCTTTCCCCTTGGCCCAGCACGAGGGAGAATTTGAATTTATGAAGCCTGAAGTGACTGTTAAAGGATTGATCTGAAGGACAAAGGCATTATGTTTAACCCCTTCTCCCCTTCCAGCCGGTCCAGGCTTGTGTCCTGGCTCTGAGAGCAGCAGGGAATTGGGATCCATGCAGGGGGGGTGTGGTGCAGCAGAGGCTCTGCTCCAGGATCCTCACCTGGGGCAGCTCCTGGGGCAGGCAGCGTGGGCATGCTGAGCTCCGGGCAGAAGGATGGGGACAGACCACCCCCTGCATTCCCTGGATAGGCTGTGAGAGTACTGGTAGCCCCCAGAGAAGGGAGAGATTCTCTCTTACAGGTTTTTATCCACAGTTTTACGAACAGGAAAGTACAGTTTGAACCCCGAAGTACCATTTGGGCCTGGCCAATATGATTTGGTTTTCAAAAGATCTGTGGCACATATCTGAGAAATGTTTAAAGTGCTTAGGCTTCCAAGGGCCAAGCTATTCATTTAGGAGCCAAGTACTAAAAGGTCTTTAGGCTCCAGAAGCATCTTGTTGCTAAATCTAATATGAAGATTTAAGAACTTGACACAAAACAGCTGGCCCAAGGTTTTTCTCTTTGGCCCATGTGTGCACAGCAAGGCTGGTTGGTGATAAGCTGTTCCACCTTTCACTGCTTGCAATTTCACACCACAAGGGTGTTTTTTTTTCCAGAGTGATTTAGTAACTCAGTCTAATTCCAAAAAGAATTTTTTAAAAATGTAGAAGGGGTGCATATTGTGTTGAGAAAAAAAATAAATGTGCAGAATATCTCTTGCATCCAACATTCAGACCTTTGTGTATTCTGGGGGGTTTCTAATGAAGCCAAAGCCTAAGAGGAGGTGGACTGGAATGCAGAAATGGCCAGCAGTGCTGTACTCACTGCATTTCCTAGTTAAATATTCAGCTTTTCCTATCTTATCACTGCTTTGTTCCCTGACAGCACACACCTCCAGCTGCAATCCAGCCCTGGTTCACATTTCAATCCCTTCTGTTGCATTTGGTGTCAATAACCTTCTCAACTTCATCCTTAAATAGACTAAAACAGATGATGAGTCGTCCTGAACATAACAGATGTACTAACAAGAAAGAAAGGTTCCACTATCCCAAAGTGTCTGGGTTTTTTCACCTGAAGAACATGAATCTTTCAAACTGGTTCTAATCAATGCACTTCAGTCACGTCAGTTTACCTCAGCCGGCACTGTGCTCAGAAATGTTGCTCTATACCAGAATTAATTTTCTCCTGCCCTCAAGCCCAGGTTCAGACCCCGCTGCCAAGTGGAGCACTTCTCATTAGGAGTATCACTGCTACTTTATTCCAAGAGACGAGAGAGCTCCCATGGAAGGGTCATTTCAAAGGAAATTGTGTTATACCATGAGCAGTAGATCCTGGTGCTCTAATTTTGTTTGGAGAGAGAAGCTGTGGATCACTTGCACAAAGCCTGTTTTCCCTTGGGTTCCTCATTACCCATTCCTCAGGCCCGTCACAAACACAGTTCAGAAGCTTTCCAAGCACTCCCTAAATGATGGAATTTCATATAGTAGAGAAATACACAGAGCAATAACAAGGTACTCAAATAATAATAACAAATAAAAGTACTCCACATGTGTATAATGTCTTCCAGCAAGACTTTTCCAAAAACCCTTTCTAGCATTAACAAAGTCCTGAATACCTCTTAAGGGAAGATGGGCACTGTGCCACCAGTAAGGGGTATAGTGGTAAAATACAGCTGCTGTCAGGGTGCAAAACCCAGCGGTGCAATAACTTCCATAGGATCCCAGTTTGGAGAGGGAGCCAAGAGGATTCTGCGCGTGAAAACACAAGCTGAGGTGCTGGGAGTGAAACGCTGAATGCTTTCAGCTCAAAGCTGGCCAGAGCTCAATAAATTGCAGCTCTGTGAAGTGCTCAGTGACTGACAAGAGTGAGCAGGCAGGGACACTGGTGTGGGTTGCAGCCAAGCCGGGGTGTTGATGCAACTGCGATAAAACAATAGAGCCCCTCAGATCCTGAGTGAGGTGATCTCACTGACCCCTTCTAGGAATGACACCAGCACCAGCAGGGAACAGCTGCTGTGTTGAAATCACAGGATCACTGACTGGTTTGGGTTGGAGGGACCTTAAAGCCCATCCAGTGCCACCCCTGCCATGGGCAGGGACACCTCCCACCAGCCCAGGTTGCTCAGAGCTCCGTCCAACCTGGCCTTGGGCACTCCCAGGGATGGGGCAGCCACAGCTGCTCTGGGCAACCTGTGCCAGGGCCTGCCCCTCCTCACAGGGAAGAGTTACTTCCCAGTGTCTAATCTAAACCTACTCTATTCCAGTTTAAAACCATTCCTCTTTGCATAACGTAGCTAAACATTTCCTAAGGAAATTTACTAAGGAATAAACTTTGAGGCAGCAAACTTTGTTCATGCTTGAAAATAAACAAACAAAAAAAGGTACAGAAATAAGTGAAAAAAAAACCCCAAAGAATAGTCAAATGTTTAATTTACCGTAGTGTCCAAATTAGAATGTTATATTACTGAAATATCACTTGTTGAATGTTGTTTAGTCTAGAAATGCTTTGACGTATGAAAAATTGGGACTTCTCCTTTTATGCTGAAGTCAAAACCTCTCTCGACAGCACTTCCCATTTATAGATTGCTAAAAACCTGTTTATCTTGGGACAGGACTCCTCTAAAACTGGCATTTTACTGTGCAGACATGGCCCCCTAGAAATGTCAGTAACCAGAAGGCAACTGACCTGCCACACAATAACCATCCCCCATTTATCATGGGATCTATAAAATGTATTAGAATAAATCCATTCATCAACAGGTTTCCTAAAAAAACATTTAAAAATATGAGAAGAGGAAAGAGTTTCCTGAATTACCCCCTACTCTTCAAGGCAGTCATTCTCAGGTAAATTTAAGACATGCCTAAGGTAGCACCTCAGGAGATGCCCTTTGAAAATAGGGGGGGTTGTGGTGGACTTGGAGCTTCATTGACATTCAAGAGCAATTGGGAAACCTGGGATATAAATGAAATGCCAGTGTGAACCAGGTAGTGTCAAGAGCCAGAGGGCAGGAGTCATGCCCATGAATGAGGAGAAAGGCAGTCAACAGCTCCGGAGAATCTCAGCCTATTTACTGCAGTGTGCAGTGGCCCCTGAATCAGCACTGTTATTATCTGCAGTATTTGTTTGCCACGAACACAAGGAAATATAGGTTCTTTTTCCTGGTTCTTCACAGCTCTTTCTCCTTTGTCACAAAGAAAGGATGATATTGATGATGCACTTTTGCAAGTCACTGCTATCTTGTGAGCCAGAATGCCTGTCTGAGACTGCAGGAAGTACACAGCCTAAGGATCGCTGATCTAAAGTAAAAGACACTAATACAGTGTGGCAGCAGTTTTGTCCAATTGCAGAATCTCTAGAATACATAATGCTACATTAACTGGATAATGATTTTTTTTTAAAGAATTGTGAGTCACACCATAAAAATATGAGTCTGTAACAGGTGTGTTCAATTGCCAATTGAATAGAGAGCATGAAAGGCATCTGAATTTTAAAGAGAAAGAACTGTTTAGGATCTATGACAAGTACAGTCCCATGTAGTCATGAGCTCTCATATTCACTGAAAATACAGCTACCTCATGCTGCTGAGAACTAGTTCTTAGCCACCTAGTGCTTATCAAAAGTGTCCATTAGAAAAAGAGCATTTGCAAATACTTAGTTCTGATTTCATGAAAGATCATGATCAGAAATGTGCTAAGGGAGTACACTCATACAGCTGCAGGTCTGGTGTCTGTGTATTTGACACCTCCATGCAGGCTCAGGGTGGGGGGCAGAGTGTCCATCAGTACTGGAGGGGAGAGTGCCGGGAGGATGGAGCCGGGTTCTCCTCAGCAGTGCTCACACTGTGGGCACACACCGAGGCACAGGAGGCTCCCCCTGAACATCAGAACACATTTTTTACTGAAGGGTGACTGAGCTCTGGCACAGGATGCCCAGAGCAGCTTTGGAGACTCCACCTGCGGCAATATTAGAAAAATATGTGGGCATGGCCCTGGGTGACCGGCTCCAGGTAACCCAGCTCGAGCAGGGGCATTGCACAGGATGATCTCCAGAGGTCCCTGCCGACCTCAGCCGTTCTCTGAGTTAATGCTGAACTGAAAGTTTGAAAAAAGCACACTTTCGCATTGCGAATAGTTATTTGCTCACCAATTAAATGGGTCCAATTGTTCACAGAAGCCATGTTTACTTAAAATATAAAGCTGTGCCTTGCTATAAAAGTTTTAATGCCTAGTATTTTTCTTGGACTTCATAACACTTTGAGATGTTCCAGACTGACCTTGATGCTGAAGCCTGTCAAAAGCTTTCCTAAAATATGTGAAGTTTGGTGGCTTTTGCTATTCAATTATCTCTTTGATGACTATTCTTAGGGCAAGATCTGGTGGGCCCTTGGTTTTCTGCAAAGAGCTGTGTCTTGCTCTTTCTTTACTTTCACCTCAGTCCTTTAGTTCTGTTTAAGTCAGTTCTGTCTTTGCATGAACCTGAGGGGACCCCAAAGCCTGCAGAGCTTGTGCCTATGCTTGGATCATCTTGGCAGCCTCTCGTTGATGAGAAAGCTTTCCCTGTCTTGTAGGGCTTTTAACATAGTGGTGATTTTACTGATAACCTTGCCCATTCCAGCTTTTTGTGACTGCTTTCTTTTAAAGCTTTTCCTTTTTACCTGAAACTGCACTGGTTTTACCTTTTGTAAAGCTTTTCCACAACTCTGTTTGTGATGTGAAGTGATTTGAGTTTTGGCTCCAACTGTTGAACCTTCTTGTCAGCATCACTGGGTGTCTGTGCTGCTTGCCAGTGTTCCACCTCTGAAACATGATTTGTCCACAGGCTTGGTTTTTTGGTTTTTTTCTGTTTCTCAGTTTTTCTTCTGTTTATTTGTAATAGATCTTCCAGTTAATATAACAGTTAATATAAACTTTCCACTCAGGACTCTGCTTTCCTTAGTTAAGTGACTTACACTGTTTGCTTTCAGAGGCCTTTTCAGCTTTTGTGATAATGCTGACTCACATGTTTGCTTGTTTTTCCTGGCACTGTTTTTTCCCGGCACTGTTTTTTCCCTATGTGTGTTATACAGGGGGGTCTTTTTCCAGGAGCATTTTTGAGATGTGGGTGCTGGCTTCAGCTTGCACGCCTTCTTTCATACATCTCCCTGTCTTCACTAGGCAAACTTCAGATTTGCTTGTCCAGAAAAATGTTCCAGTTGTTAAGGCTTCCTCAGTATCAGCACTGCAAAGTTAACCCACCTCCAGCCACATCCCACTGTCCCTTTCCAGGGTCAGTGATACAGCCTGCAGCTCCAGACTTCCAACATGATCCAAGTCCTGACAGAGAATGTACACACTTAATTCATACAGCAAGCTCAGCCAAATTCCTTATCCAGTGTGAAAAGTAGAGCTACTCATAAAAATACCTTGGGAAGTGTTTCGGAGAAAAACGGCTTGTCATCAGCCCTGAACACAGACAATCCAAGGAGCTCTGTAACTTGTCAACAAAAAAGGCCTGCAACAAGGAATATCCCCAAAGACCAACCTTCCCTCAGGACTTGTCAGAGGAATTTACTGGCAGTGGCTGTGGGCAAAATCACAAGCACGACTCTTCTCAGGAAAACACGGAGCAGGAAGAGGTGTGTGGTGGGGATGAAGTGTCTGAGAGCTCCTTCCAGACCACAGTGATCATTGCTCCTGGCACTGAGGTGTGAGAAGTAAGTGATGAGAGCGGAGTCAGTGGCAGACAGCGCCCTGCATCACCCTACACTTCAGCACCCACTTCAGAGAGCAGAGGGCAAGAACAGCCTGGCACGGCACACACACAGAATAATTACCGAATGCTGACTCAGGCATGGAAACAAGGCAAAACCCCCCTCCCTGGACTATTCTGGAGACGCTGACAGAAAATGGCTGTTTTGAGCAGCAGTTCAGTCATCCAGCTGTGCCAGAAATATGTCTCCATAACAAGATGTGAAAGGGCTGGGATGTTTCATTACTGAGATCCCAATTAGCTAAAATGGGGACAAAATTGGTTAATACTTAAGCTGATTCAATCAACCGCCTTTAAAATTGAAATGCCAGACTAGTAATCATTTCAAGCATGTTCTCAGCCACACAGTCGTGACAGCCTCAGGGTGAGCCAGTTCAGGAGAGGCATCCAGTGAAGTTTATCAAGAGCTGGTTGACACACATCGTTTGATCTCCATTTTGGCTTCTCCCTGTTTTGTCAATCATTTCTGTGTTGGGAATTTGCAGTGATGCACCCACCAATGCCCTGCCTGACTACCATTAACACACATAAAGATTGATCAGTCTCTTACACACTAATAGCTAAACATTTACTTTGAACCCATACAGCTGGAATTGTCCTCTCAGTTCACAGCACGAGTCTCCTTAGTCATTTAGTCTGGCTTTACAGCACCAGCCTTAAGGAACTAGGAAAAACCCACTGAAAAAATAACAAACAACTTGTTAATGATTGTTTTGTGTCTCTCACCTCTCAACAGCTGCTGCTGCTTCACTGTGCAGTTTGTAGCCGTAAGAAGGAGAAAAAAGAATAAAATTTGTAGGCTGACAAAACAGTCTTTTCATACCTAAAATAATAGAATTCCTCCTCCTCAAAATACCTTCTAGCTGCTTCCTACAGGTGTTTGTGCATGAGGAGATCACGTGTTGTGTACTCGGTAATGTTTTTGAGCCCTTCCTGTGTTTAACTTTTTAACCAACTGGTGTTTTATAGAAATGCACTGGGTCATCTGAGTGTGCCGTTACCTATTCTTCACTCACCTGAAATCATGGAATGATGTGGCACATGTCTACCTGCTCTAGAGGCTGATAGAGCTATTTTGAGAGGTATATGTGTCACTTCTTTAAGACATGCAAGGCACTAACTATTGTGTTTTCACTGATGCTTTCAGTTCTGTCCTCATTTAAGTATTCATTCTGAGATTTCAAACCCATGAGTGATATCCCTGTGGCATTGCACAATACTATCAGACACAAAGCAAGTAGCTTTCATTCTACATTATCTGATTGCTCTCCAATGCATCTTCCTAAATTCTCCTTAAACTGCAAAGTGACAGGTCCTACATGGAAGATGAAGCTTCTCTCTGTCTGCCAGAATACAATCCCCTAGAGCAGATCACTTAGCAAAAGCCATTTCCTGTTTTCTTCATTTAATTACATCTCCTTTCTCTATTAAGGACAAAATACCCCATTTTAAAGAGCAATCCTTTGCTGGTGGGCCTGTGACTCCAGGCTTTGACTCTTCTACTGACTCCCTTTGACTGTTGGGATTTTTTTTTCTTTTTGAGATCTTACTGAGTCACTTTCCTCTGTCACCTTCTCTCTGCAATCTCAGTTCAGGCTGTGCATTAAACCAGACTGTTAATCTGGGCATAGATGGCAATTGAAAATAGATTCTGGGGAAACAAAGGGCAAAAATGACCTTTCCATGCAGCGAAAGACAGGAGAGCACAACCAGGAATGCACAACATCACCACGTAAAACCTGACTGCTCTGTGCCTTCTTCACCCCTCCACACAGTCCTGTGGCAAACACACACACACAGATGATTTAATTTATTTCACAAACCAACAAAGCTTGACTTGCACTAATGGAGTTTGCTCATCTTGCGGAAAATCTGGACACTGTATTCACTTCTGTTAGTGCCTTCTGTGTTTTGCTATTAAAAGATTTCTCCATGGCAGAAATTGGACTGCAACTCTCCAGGCTCCTGTTGCAAGGGCCTTTTTACATTTTCCTGATCATTTTAATAGGCCAAAATGTATGCTTTGTCCTAACCCAGATGCTTCACATTATCATGTGACTTCTGGGAGCAACAGCTTGGAAAGTGTCAAAGCTGAGTAAGAACATGTGAAAACAAAGGGATAAAAATAAAACAGAAGAGGAAGAAAACTGGGGGTGGGGGGGAGAGAAAAAATACTTGGTCTTTTTAATCAGAAAGAAATAAAAGGCAAAGTAATACAACAACTACAAACTCACTATGACCTGCGACTCAGCTGTATTACACACAGTTTTAAGATGTAGAAGTTGACAATATGGAAATACCAGCTGAAGTGCCAGTCAAAAGCTGCGACTGCTTAGGTTACAAGAGACGAATGTATGTGAAGTTCCTGTGATGTGCGAAGAACCCTTGTCATAACTAAACACCCAGGAGCAACTGAGCTGTGCGTGGCTGCTTGCAAAACCAGTCCAGCCATCAGGGATTCCCTCTGGCAGTGCCAGCTGTGGAAATGGTTTGGGCTGCTGCTGGAGGCAGGGTGGACTGCTCCAGGAAGATTTAGAGAAAGCAATATTTCTTTCTAGAGAAAGCCTTCAAGATCACTTTGAAGCTGAATGAATGACTAGTTTTTCTCAAACTATGTCACCTGTAGCCGTTCCTGTTGGAAATAATTTCCCCAGATAATGCCTTGTTAATTAGAAATCAAAGCTATGCAAGAACCAGGTTCTTCTATCCCTATTAATCTCAGGCCATGCTCTACATATTTTCTAGATTAGAATTAATAGACCTTCCCTTCCTCAGTATTGTTTAGCAGTGGGTTTCTTATGATTGACTGACTTCTTTCTTTTGATGCCTGGACTGCCCAAAGACACGCTTGGCACAGCAGGTACTTTGGCTTCCTTTGAGCTGAAGGTTTGGAATTCAGTTTTCCCTTTGCTGACTCTGCAGTTTTGGAAGTTGATGGCAGCACCCCTTGCTCTGGCTGTTTGTAAGAATGATTTCCCCTCCCTCACTAGCTTTAATGTGAGCCAGTTTACTGTCCAGTTCAAGGTAAAAGATGGTACAGTGCACAGGCACTAAGAATATGACCAAGCTTATGAAGGTTTAATTCCCTCCTAATTTAGCATTAATTATGCCGTCTATCCAAACAGTTTCTGGACTCTCAGCTCTCGGATTCCCTTCCACCACTCCCAGATGTCTTCTCCACCCCACAGTGCATAAGGCAGCCCAGGAAGCTTTAATTTCCACTTACAAAAGATGGCCATCAAATCATTTGTTCAACAGTGCTTGTTGGCAGTAAAGACATTGTACCTCTCTCTTGGAGGAAACTCAGAATGGTGTTGTTTATCCAAGACAGCACAGGAATTACACTGGAGGAATGTTATTTCCAGTTAGGCTGCTGTTTCATTCTGTTCCCCAGTCAGGGAAAACAAAGGGCGTCTTTCAGCACCTTGCAGGCTGCAATATTGATTTGTTAACTTGAATTCAGAGGGGAAAAGCAATGAGATAACTAAGTGACAAGAAAACATTTCTCGTGAAAGGCAGAGGAGTGTTTCAGATGCCCAGAGTCAGGCATGGCACTTGGACAGGCTCTGCCAAAAACCTTGTCCTCTGCACCTCCCAGAACTCCTGCTTGTCCTTCTCCTTGCCAGAGGAGGAGAAATGGAAAGTGAGGTCCCTCGGCCCTGCCCCTCAGTTGTTTGTGGGGAAGGACAAAGGAGGGGGTGAGCAGGAGCACCCACCGACTGCTCCCCGAGCCCACTCCTAGCAGCGTAAGCCCAGGAAACCCAGGACTCCTCCTGGCTGGCAGAGGACAGTTTGGTTGAGTGTCCCAGCACAGAACACAGACATACCACTGCGTATCATTGGACACAGAGGCATTTTAGGCTTTTCTGAACTGCCAGGGATTTAGAGCCGAGTGCTCTGTTTTGCAGTTTGTCTGTGATAGCACTGAACCTGGAAAAGAGTTTGGGGCCTTTCTTCTGTGTGACACAGTTCCAAAGGAAGGTGGGATAAGAGGCTGAGAGTTTTCTGAGAGTCAGCTGAATGCAAGAGTAAGAGCTGGGCTCTTCCCTGTCTGCATTGTTCACCTCACTCCCATTTGACAGTTCAACTCTTTCATTCTCTTTCCATCTAATTTAAGTCCATTTTTACAAGTAATGCATTCAAGATGCAGAGTATTCCCTCTCTTCTTATAAAATATACATTACAACCTTATCTAGAAGAACTCACAATCAAAGGCAGTATCTCTAGAAAACAGATTAACAGTAATTTGTTTTGTTAGGCAATATATAAACCTCTGCAAATTATTAATTAGTAGAAATTAAAGCTTACTGTAGTAAAAGGCCAACTATTGCTTACCTCAGAAATAACTCCACTACAGTAATGGATGTGAAGCAAATTTCCTAAGTAAAAATAGACTCAGATCCTGAATGATGAGGGAATAAATTCTGAATATTAAAGGTCAAAGCCTTAAGAATAATATCTATACTAATATAAATCCTGCTTTTGTAACCCTTCCAACACAGGGAAATGGCTGGATGAGAGAGATGATACTGATTTAGATGGTTTTGTTCTCAGGAAACCTGAACATTATTCTTGTTCAGAATCACAGACTCATCTAGGTTGCCAGGCTTCATTTTCCTCCCTGCCTTTCTCATGGATGAAAGTAAGAGATGAGATCCCCTGGTGTTCTCTTCCTGCTGAGGCTCCCACAGCTGTAACCAAGTTGTCTCCTCGTGCAGTACTTTCAGACAAAGTGAAATCTTTATCCTGATAAATTTATGGAATTTTATGCAGACATTGCTTCCAGTGATCTCCAGCGTGTTGTGCCAATATTTTAGTAAAAATACCCCCCAATTTCCGCTCCCAAAGACTGACACAGGTTATTTCTATCTCAGCGTGCCCATGGCAGTTTTCTCTGTGGGGTCAGTTCATTCCCCTGGGGATTTTTCAGTCCGTCCCCCAAGGACTGATTTGAGCTCCATGCTCCCTGCCCACACAGTTTCCCTCCCTTGTCCAGACGGGCAATATTTACACATTACACATTTTACTGCTCTCAAGGTCAGCTCGTGCGTTGCTTTAACTCTATCATACACCTTTTTGCCATTTTAGTGTCACCTCCATGTTCATCAGCAGTGTCCATTCCCTGTCACAAATGACAGGTTTCCGCTACTTTCACTCAGGCCACCTCAGCAGGACTTGGGTACCACTGTGTCACCCAAGAAGAAATTGTTATGTGCAAGGGAGATGACAGAACTGTTCCACAATTCCTGATAATAACTCCTGCCCAACATCACTGGAATGCACCTATAAGATATCCTTGGTGTGCACCAGAGATATGCAAGTTCTTACCTTCCAGACCTGTTTTTGGAGCTGAACATGTTCCAGGATGTTTTTATACATAGCAGTGACACAACCATGTGTAAGTATTGAGCGTGGAAACCTTTAGCTGCTAAATGCCTTGGAAGTGCAAAGCATAAAAACACCTATTAATTTTCTCGGTTAATAAATTCTCTTGGCCTTAGATACTATTCCAGAAGGAGTATTCTCCTAAAACTAGTGTGTGGTTTCTTTGCAGAAAATGATCTTTTAATTCCATAGTCTTTGCTAATCACCAAGTTTTTTGCAATTTATAAATGAAGCCAAACTTTTCCCCTTTAAAGATACAGTTAAATCAATGTTTGCCCTTTGCAAGGAGTGGAGTTTTTTTGCTTCTTAGATTTTCAGGTGTTTCACTGCCATAATTTATTGCAGTATTAAATTGGACAAGGAATGATTATTTGAGGCGTTACCTTGTTGAGATCTTTCTTCTGCTGATCAAATTACCAGCGTGTAAAATGCAACGTCTCTGAAAGAATCTTTTAGGTGCCAGTGCAAATTAATGAGGTTGTTATATACAATAGAAATGGTGTCAAACTATGGTGAGTCTATTGACTCTTTTTCCCCTAAGAAGCAGAAATGCAAACACCCTCAAATAAGGAAAACACGAAAAGCCCCCAAACCGCTCCAAACCCAAACGCAGAGGCACAAAATCCCCTCCGAGCCCACCAGGTGGCAACGCGGAGCAAGAAATCAGCGCCAGCGGCTCCATCCCAACATCTGGATGACCCTTCCCTCGCAGCCCCTCCCTGCCAGCCTCTGGCTGGCTCTGATGTGGCACAGAGGCCACCGGGTCCAGGTAAGCCTTAGAGCTGGAACTCCCTTTGCCTCCTGCAAGCACAGCAATTGCCTTCTGATCAAGCAGCTTAGGAGTGGGGAAGGGATAGTTCGTTTTCTTGAGGTGTAAATCAATTACATGTGTTGAAATGTTCCCACTTCACTGAATGTGGGTTTCCAAGGGAGACGTGGGCTTTCTCGTCCCCTGTTCTCCTTGAGTTTAAGTCAGTGAGCAAACCACAGAAGGACCTCTGAGATCCCCGGGTCCAACCTGTCACCCAACAGCACCACATCAGCTACCCCAGGGCTCTGAGTGCCACTGCCAGTTGTTCCTCCAACACCTCCAGGGACAGGGACCCTGGGCAGCCCCTTCTGAGATCTCTTCAGCCTTCCCATGAGGAGATTCCTCCTGCTGTCCGACCTGCCCCTGCCCTGTCCCAGCCTGAGGCCGTTCCCTCTGCTCCTGTCCCTGTTCCCTCGGAGCAGAGCCCAACCCTGCCCTGGATCCATCAGGGACTTGCAGAGCCACAAGGTCCCCCCTGAGCCTCCTTTTCTCCAGGCTGAGCCCCCCCAGCTCCCTCAGCTGCTCCTCATAGGACATGCTCCTAAACTTTCACCAGCTTCATTGCCCCACAATTAAAATGCGTACTTTTCTTTCAGTTAAAATACACAGTTTTTTTCTTCTGCTATGTAAATCTCTAAATCGAGCCATTTGCAAAAAGAAGTAATATCAGCATGACGTTATTCTATGATAAGACTCTTTCATTTCCTAGAAAATTTTGTTGTCATGGAGCAGTAAATCCAAACTGACTGTAGAGGCTTCTATAAATTACCCCAGAATTGCCCACAAGGCAACACAGAGACGGAAAATTGTCATTATTGCTTAATTGAAGACATAAGAATTTACATTGATCTCTTCTCTTGCACTTCCTTCAGGGAACGCTGGAATTATACCGAGGTTCTGTTTGTTCACAGTCACATCCTTTAAATCCAGACCAGTTCCCTTGACCCCCATGCAGTTAATATGGACTCACACAAATGTAAGCAAGGATGAGGTCTGTCCCTAATTTAGGACACATCTGCCAGCACAGATGGTGCTGAGAGGGTTTATTGCCATGCTAATTTACTCCCTTTGCTTGAGACTCTTCTGAGCGTGGAGCAAACCCAAGAATTTTAGGATCTTGCAGGTGGTGTTATCCCCCCTGGCTGTGGCTGGGGATTCTGCCTGGTACCCAGCTAAAACACGATGGCTTAGAAAAATAGCCACATGGAAAACAGTGGCTAAAACTGTCACCCTGTGGTGACTCTGAAAGGGCATTCACTGTCCGTGAGGAGCAGCTCCATTGAAGTAGTCCCAGCTGTTGGAAAATTCATCTCCTGGGTCCCAGTTTGCATCACTGTACCCAGTAGTTTGCCACACTCTCCATTCATGCAGAGTTTTGTCTGAGCAAAAAATACTGAATTTATTGTTTGATGGCTGTGAATCTAAGAACAAAAAAACCCAAAAACTTCTACCTTTAAATCAAAGATTTTGCTGTGATCAGCAAAATTTAAGCTGTTGATCTTAAAATTTGTATTTTTTCCCCTCTTGATTCTTTTAATGTCAGAAAGCAAACAAGGAGCAATTCTTTCTAATAAAAGTTGGAAGAGTGTTCTGTAGCACATACCTGCAGCTTTCATGCCATGAAGTAGAGTATTTCTTTATTTTTTGCTATTCAAAATGTCCTGCTCTCTATTTTTCATTTGATTAGGCATACAGGGTATCTATTTGCTGTCTTAAGGGGAAAAAAAGTGCCACTGCTGATTGCTCTGGAAGGTTTACTTGTCTAAAGAATTCAGGAGCTGGTTTTACAGGAATCACTGTTTGGAGAAAGTATTTCTTTTATGATAGAGAAAGAGATGTTGCTGTTCTTGAACTCTGCTTACTGTGGAGTCAGAAACCTTACAGGTTCTGTGCATTATTAAATACTGCTTTAAAGGCTAAAAGCTCTTGAGCAGAGCAGTACCATGCTTGTATGACTAACACCACAGTGTAAATGTTAAAAACCAGATTCCCAGGAGTAAAAGACAGAATCTTTTCTGGCTTGATCTAATTTACCTGAGTACTTTTGCCAGCACAGGTTTGGAGTACATTGTAGAGTGAGAAAGAATAATACAACTGATTCTTATTCTACAGCAGCACAAACTGAGGGTACCTCCTGTATTCAATATTCTTCCTAAAAATTGTGTGAGAAAAAAGTCAAACCAAACGCACTGAGGCTGACGTGCAAAACTGCAAATGCAATGAGACACATATGGGGAGGAAACTGCGTTCCAACCATTTGATTGCACATCTCAAACAGATTGCTGGGGCCCAAGGCATGTACATGAAGGAGATGGATTTGGGAATGTAACCTTGGTGATAGCCATGTAAATCTGGTGTTGCTGCTGTGACACCACATTAGCCCCATTAACTCTGTCAGACCTCCCTGGTACTTTCTTTTCCCCCAAGCCTATTTTAAGTGCGTGATTAATAATTTCTTAATCTGAGCTCTTCTGTAATAGATCATTTTTAATAGCAATTGCTCATCAGGAATATGCTCAGCTGAACAATTTGCTCCAACAGGTCAGATTCAGATCCCCAGCGGGCTGCTCCTCATGCAGTTGCCCTGAATCACATTAGGGTTAACCAGAAGGCTTATGTTTTTCAGGATGTAACCCAGAAAACATGTCAGAAGGTAATCATAACCTCAGCTAGGGCTGCCCAAATGTGGAACTCTGAATCAGAACCTTCCATGATACAGACTGGATGCAGGGCTCAGATATTCAACTCCAAATTTGCTCTACATAAGAGGTTTCAAAAGTTTTTAGACAGAGATAAAGAACCAAGTCAACTATCAATTATTTGAATGGGGGAATAAAACCCCTTCCTATTCTCCCACACCACTGAGAACTCAGGTGGTGCCCATTATCAGGTAGAAATAAAAGCTGGAACACCCTTCCTCAGCTGGAGCAGGTGAGAGTTGGGGGACTGGCAACACCTGAGCAGGAGGGGCAAGGAGAATATAGGGAGGTGCTGAGGGGATGGGCATTTTCTGACCACAGGCACCTGGTGGGGGCAAGGAGGTGTAGGAGCTCCTCAGCAGGGGCTGCAGCCCAACAGGCTTTTCTTCTGTGGAGCTTTCTGCAGGGCTCAGACGTGTGCAGCTCTTGGGTTCTAGTAGCATTTTGCTGCTTGGGACAGCTCTATGCAGGTAAAAAACATCTATCCACATTCTCTTCTCCTTTTTTTGCCTTTGGTTCTCTTTGTGTCTCTCTTCTGTTTCTCTTATTTTTTTTGGCACTCTTTTGTGCTTTGTCTTGGGTGTTCTCTCTCTGCTCTGGGACCTATGTTGGGAGCTCAGGGATTCAGGCCAGTGCTCTGCTGAAAGACTGTCAAAGTTTCTCTACTCAGGCCAGGAGAGGTTGATGAATCTCCCTCCTCAATTTTAGTTAAATTTCCCAGGAGACTAAAGATGGGAGGGGGGAAGTGTCTGGCATAATCTCTGCTCTAATACCTGTTGCTTTTTCCAGTGCCTCTCCCAGACAGTTTTCCCTTCTCTAAGACTTGGCTAAATCTCTCTTTATGTTAACAAATCTGGTTTTAAAAACCTTATTAAGACTCCTTTCTGCTAAAGGGTTCCGGAGCTGACTGTGCTGGTGCCACTGGAGAGGGAGGCTGTAAGTAGGACCTTAATGACAGGGGTTTGAGCCTCTCCTGTAACTGAGGCTTTGCTAGGTTGCCCACTTTGCATGAGAGCAAAGCCCCAACTCAGCCTTTCCCAGGGCAGGTGTGCTGGTTCCTGCTCAGCTGCAGTTTGCATCCCCCTTTTATGCTTTAGTGTTGTTTGGTAGAACAGCCAGATCATCCCTTTTGAGTCAGAGCTTGCATGGGGAGAGGAGGAGAGAACACCAAATCTCATTTGTTTTTTTGGTGACTTTGTTTTTAGATCAAAGCATGAAGCCTCAAATTGCAGCTCCTCAGCTTGCTACGAACAACCCCAGTCTTACTACAGTTGCTCTAGAAAAGCCTTTCTGCCTGTTTGACAGCTCACTGCACCCCAATAAATCTTACACCATCTACTTGTATGCAATGAAGGAATCAGGTGAGTGGCATTGTGCCCCTCTGGAAGGGAACTGTGTGACTGACCACTGCATGAAATCCTTCACAGCTGAATGGGAGTGGGTCTGAATGGGGGAAAGGAGAAAAGCCTGTTTTAGAGCTGTGAGCTCTGCACAGCTGAGCCCTTGGCCTGGGTTTTCTCTAGGGAGTTATTATAAAATACAGCACAAGTAGCTGTGTGTTCCAGTGGGGTTGACTAGCAGTACAGGTGGTAGCAGTGTGCTGACTCTGGTAGGGGTGGAGCAGCACTTTCAGCTGTAAAGCCCAAATTTTGCTCACAAAACCAAGTGCTCCAGTGTCTGACACTTTACCTCTGCCTGAGCAAGACCCAATTTCCCTAAGTAAACCTGTGAGAGGAAGTGGGTAACTGCTGCTGTCTGCTTCATAGAGAGGGCAGCCAGCCCTTGCAAGGACTAGTTGATTGATTTATTTACTGAGGCAAGTTATGCTAGACCTGTGGTCACAGATGCCTGGCCCGTGGCTTCATTCATAAAATGCATTTCATAACTGCTTGGCAGTGACCAGGAGCTGCCTTCCCTGTTCCCTGCTGCCCTGGCAGACGGTCTGAATGCCACCTAGAGCTACTCTGTGAGCTGGCAGGAATAAATGCCTTCCTTATTCCTTGCACTTCTCCCTTAGTGTTGGATGCATCTTCCTTTTCGGAAGGAGGAGGAACCTTGAGGGGGCAGCAGTAAAATTGGACAGGAGACAAAACTATCTTAAAACTTGCACTGCTGGTTGTTGCCACTTTGGGCAAAGTGGGAGGAGCAGGGCTTGGATGGGTGGAAGCTGGAAGCACAGACCCCATCCCATACAGGTGTGACTGGGTGGCCTTCTGAGACCTGTCCTGTGTCTGAAGGGCACACCTTTAAATGTCTAAGCCAGGCTATCAGTGCAATAGAGTGAGATAAGTCTACCGATAAGCAGATATACCTGCAAACATGTTGTGTTAGAAATTACATCAGCCACCCCATCTTCCTACACAGATGGGTGAGTCTGTGCAAAATGGGTTCCATACAGAGAAATGGCTTCTGCTGCTGCTTTCCAGATAAGCAGATGCAAACTCGTTACTTGGCAGACTGGGAGGAATTTTGTTTGGATTTGTCTCTGGTCTGCAGGGAAGCACATTGGCTCACCCTTGAATACCTCCTGGAGCAGGGAGAAGGAAAAACCTAAGAGAACTTGATTTTCTTAACGTTTTATGTTCAGCTCTGGTAAGGAGATGCATCAGCACATGACAACGCTGCGGGTGTAAGGAATTTCTGGAGCAGCAATATGTAACTTTTGGCTCTATCCATGTTAATGTCACTATCAGACTTGATCTACCTAGTAAAATTTAAGAAAAAAAAGAAACAAAACTCAGACAACCTCCCACAAAAAGATCCTGCTTAGACATCAGTTTTTGTTCACCAGAGCCAGGCTAAGAGTTATGGAAGTGGAGACTGGGGAGGGCAGGGAGATGTGGCTGTGAGGAGGATAACAATTTGGAGAAGCAAGCCTGAGGACAAAGAATGCCTCCGGTAGTATCTGTTTCTCTGCCATTGGCTCCCATTGAAGAGAGGGGTGTCATAACTCCTCTACCTTGGCATTGACCCTTAAGTTTTATTTCTGACCTGTGCCAGAAGCTTCCCCCTTTGTGAACAGGCTCAATTTTGCATTGGATCATAGCACTTGCAGGAACTGTGCTCCAGCAGAATGTTTCCACATAGAAAAGATTCCCACTGTACTACAGCTCTGGAAAAACTGGCATTCCTTTGCTGCTGACAGCACACAACAGCTGGAGGGGCTCTCCAGGAGAATTTAACCCAGTTACAGAACCTGGGAGCATCTCTTGGGACTTGTGCCTTGGCTTGTCAGCAGGGAAGGCCTGAGAGTTGCAGCTAAGCTTCCAAAGCCTGCTGGGTGCAGGGTCACACTTTGCTGGAAGCTGGGAAAGCCTTCAGACTCCCCTGGAAGCACTGGGGTGCCTGGCTGGCCAGGGATGGAGACACACAAGTGTTCCTGCAGCCCCTACACACTGCAATTCTGGGAGGTCCACCTGCTGTGTGACCAGAGGCCAAAGGGCCTCTGTGCCAGCAGACAAGAGCTGTGACTCAGGAGCTCTGCCTGGGCTATAGGATCAAATCTGGAATGGCAGGATTTACTGGATGTTTACTAGAGCCATATGTGGCATGTGGGAAGAGCAGACTTTGCCATGCTCCTTCCCACTCCACCAGATTGTCCTTGGAAAAGAGGAATTTTGGGAAGGTACCTACTGAAAAATATTGCTTTGAGATAGATGGAGATCCTTCACAGTTTGAGGGACAAGTGTAAAAACCTCAACAAATATGCAGGGATCACTACACAGCTGAAGCGGTGGCTGATTTTTGGTTTGCCTTTGGAGTGTTTCGGGGTAGAAGAGCAAGATGTCAATGCAATACAGGGTGAATGGAAAGGGATGGAGCTGTTTTAACAGCCTTGTCAAAAAGCATCTCTCCTGCAGCAAGTGCTATGAGCTCCCTGGTGACGGACACTGGCAGCAAACCACTCAACAGCACCTTCCAGCAAACAAGTGGGGGGCAGCTGGGACCCTACAAGGCTGCCTCGTTCCCTGTGCCCAGCTGTGCGTCCCCTCCCAGACTCGTGGACGTAGGAGATGTCAGCAAAGTTTCTGGTGTCCTGAAGCAATACCTCTTCAGAGTCGGGGATGATGGGACTTGTCTCTACGACCCAAACTTCCTCGATGTCTGTAACGCACCTCTCACACCAGACACAACATACAGGTATAATTCCTATTTCTTAAAATGCAGTAGGACAGCACTGAGCCTCTAAGTTCCTTTGTGAAGGTGAAATGTGAATTACGAGCCTGTATTTGAAATGCTCTGTAGCAAGTGTAGCCATGGGGATGGCTGGCTTTGCTCTCACCTTGCAGAGGGTGCTCTAAGGGGCCCCAGCAGTGCTCAGCTCTGCCAGATTAAATTCGTGGGCCACTAGGAAAATTCATATGTGAACCACTAGACCTATTCCTATGTAATCCAGTGACGGCATCTGATTTGGAACTGCTGGCAGAAATGCATTTTGACTGGAAAATTGAGATTATTCACCATGAACTTTGTGTTGGATGGTTCTGCTGAATTGCAGACATGGATCTGGTTCTGTTTGCTTTGTTTTGATGTGATTTTGGGCAGCCAAAATTCTCCTTGTTCTCCAGCTCCAGGAAGCCCCTAAAATTGCTGGAGACTTCCCAGTGAGGGCCAGGGACCTTGCAGACTTGTCTGACCCTGCTGTCTGGGGGTGCTGGCCGTCTGGGGAATTCAGGCACCCTGACAGCTCTAACAGAAAACACTCATGTTGCTGTTGCCAGCTATTTAAACCCACAGTGAAAATGGCAGTCACATGGGGCCATGTCTGCTGGGGAGCCTTAAATGCTTCTGAAGTTTGTGAGCTCTTAGTTTTGCAAAAACTGCCTTGTTTCTTCGTTTCTAAAATTGTGGATTGGAATCATAATTTCTTTGCCAAATCTTATGTTGGCCTGGTTCTTCAGTACTTTCCTCTAGCAGGAAAAGTGCCAAAGGTCTCTGTCGTTGGACAGAATCTTCAGCCTCCATATGGAAATCAGAACCACTCACTGTCCTAAATAATGAGGCTCTCCACACCAGGGAATAGCAAGCTGGGGAAAACTGCTGTTGGAAAGCTATCATCTGCCAAGGCTCACAAGAACCAAGTGCAGGCTGTGCATGACAAAACACAGAATGCTTCTGCATGATTAATTCTATCTGTTCTTTATAAGGTCTTTGGAAATAGTCAGCTACCTCTGACTGTCTCCAGCTAATGCTTTGACAAAACCTGAAATCTGGCCAGCTAATCCAGTAGCTTCAGTTGCTAGTGAGGGGGTTGAGATTATAGAGACCTCATTTAACACTTTTTTCCCCACAGGTTTAAGTATGTGCTGATAGATAGCACTGAAGGTGTTGTGAAAGACCAGACTCTCTGGTCTGATCCCATCAAAACCAGAAGAGGTAAGTCTGGCTTTGCCCAGGTCTTTTGAATAGCTGTGCTTGCCTTAGAACACTACTGCTCTAGGAGCAACAGCTAGTCCTTTCCTAAACTTTTAGCCATTTGTCAGCCTTTTGATAGTAGGAGTAGCAGGCTTAAATATGGAATAATTCTCTACTCCTTTGGTGTACCTCAAAACAATTCTTTTGGTAAAGGTGAAGTTTGTACGTGCAGCTTGATTTGATGCAGGTCCTGGTATCTGGCACTGTTGACATTTCTTAGGAATACAAATACTGGCCCTCCTGGCAAACCTGCTGAGCAGGGCTCATAAACTCCAAATGCTGACATTCAGTCTTAAGCCTGTTTCCCATAAATCACCTGGGACCCCAGGTACAGATATAATCACTTTGCCTCTCCTAAATTGCCAGCTTTCTCCTGTTTGGTGGGGGTGTTCATGGTCAAAAAGAGACCATAAGAACATTCTTTCCATGCTTTTCCAGTTAAACTTCCCTTGCAAATTGATGCCTGGCCTGGCCGAAGGAGTGGAGACATGATAGTCATTACATCGATCCTGAGTGTGCTCGTGTCCCTTCTGCTTGCTGCCTTTCTTGCTTCTGTGTCCTCTGGGCTCACGTAAGTCCTGCTGCTCCTCACAGCTTGCACTGTGTCCCCAAAACCTGTCACTGCCCTGTGCCTATGGCTCCACATCACTGCTGCTGCTCTGCCTGAGATGACACACCAGTGATGTTTGAGTTTTAAAGCTGGTAATGGGAAAATACTGTGTTACCATAACCTTCCCTAAGGTCAGCAGCTCTTGTCACTATTACACAGCCTTAAGGTTACTTAAACCAGACTTCAGTAAGGAGTGATAGAAAAAAAACCAGCCCTGTAGACTTGCACATATGTAAAGCTTGTCTCTTTCTTAAATGTTGCAGCTTTTCATCTATTCAGGAGTTTGGAAACTCTTTTTAAAGAGTGCAGGAATTTGTAAAGATTACATAATAGCCTATTTAATGCCTTGATTTTATTTGACTCATCCCTAGAAGAAGTAAGTTACCCTTCCAATAATTCAGGGAGGCTTTGCTGAAGCTGTGTAACAGTCTCTGCATGTTTCCTAGTCTTCTGTGCCCTCTGCCTGGGGAAATCCATGAGGTCTGATTGATTCCTATACTGAACTTTCAGAGGGAATGAACTAAATTTTAGAAATAGTGGGTGTCAGGGCTTCACCTTCCAATGATTTGGAAATTATGCAAGTGCTCTGGATTCGGTAGCTCTACCAGGCTCTCCTGGATTAAAGATGTGAAAAGCAAGAGCTGCATTGCAAATGTTTATTTAAAAAATAAATCCATGGGCCCCTCAGGTGCTAAGTGATTTAAGTAGCAATCAGGCTTTGTGAAATGCGGTGGCAGTAGGTTCTGCTCAGTCTCTGCTGGAACTTAATAAAGCCTTTCACTTGTCCCCCAGGAGACCAGAAGGTCCTTCTGCAGAAACAAAGAGCGTCCCTCAGACTCCTCAACAAAGTGACCCGAGGCCACAGGTGAGCTCTGAGTGACCAGCCTGGTTCCAGTCAAGGGTGGGGCCGCAGCTGAGCAGCCCCCTGAGCTCAGACCCACGGGACTGTCTCCTCTATTCAGCAAACAAGTTACACAACACAGCCAGGCAACTGAAGATGAGCAGCACTGATGAAACAAGGACAACTTCTTTGAAGCCTTGCAGTACATGATATCTTGTCCTAATGAGATTTGATTTACTTCGTTGTCTCGCATGGCATGTAGTACATATGTATAGTGAATATCAAGTGCCTGGAATAAAGAAAGATCCTTGAGATCCTTCAGCTTCGGGGGTGTGATCAGAGGTTGTCTAATACACACATCTCATCTGGAGCAAGCATTGCTGCAGCCCTCACCTGCTCCTTGCAGCCAGACAAACAGGATGGAGCTGTTTGTGTCTTTCTCCAGAGTAACTGATGAGGAATATGTGCTGCTTCCTTTCCTTTGGTGCCAACTCCAAACCCCTTCCTTACACCTCTTGAGTGTGTAGAAGCAACTGTCCCATTGTAGCAAGAATCTGGGATAAGAACAAAGCTTTCACTGGTTATTATTGTTTTCCTAGTTTTCAGTGAATTTGTTGCACTGTGTCAGATTATAAATAAGGATCCTGTTCTGACATAGGTAGTTTGCTATCACTGTCATGACTGGATGATCTTTCACTGATACTTATTTCAAGGAGTGGGTATTATTTTCTTTATATTATGAAAATTTAAAAGTTTTCTGTCAAGAGTTGTAGCTTGATGGTTGCAAGATTTGGCGTTTTAAACTTCAGAACTGCAGCGATTTGTAGCTGAGCTTCTGGTGTTTGTGTTTTCTAACTACAGCATGTTTGTTAAACCTTCCCTGCTCTGCTTTTCTGCTGTGCAGGGGTTGAAGGGAGAAGGGAAAGATGGGTGCTGTCCTTCTGATTACAAATGGATGTGGAAGTACCTGGAAAGATATTTTTCTGGAGTTTGACTCCTTTTTCTATACAGTCCTGCTTTTTAGATAGGAAAAGAACTTCACCTGGAGCAGTTTCAGCTTCTCCCAAGATCTTGTCCGTCAGTATCCCTTTGTTATGCTGTGAATGATGTTTCAGGATTGACCCAGGCAGAACAACAGTCACCACAACACCTGAACAGGGTCACAACTACTTTTGCTTTTCCATATGGTACTGCTATTCATCTAAATACGGATTTTTTTTTTCCAGTTCTGCCTTTGGTTCCTCACTGGAGAAAGGCTCCAAACAGGAATTTCCTTTCCCTACCAGAAGTATGTCCTGATCATTATCCTGGTTGTGCAGAACAAGGTGGAAGAACAAGCAGGAAGCTTGGGGGACACTGCATGATTTTTTAATTATTATTATTTTTTTGAAGGAATGGGGGTGCAAAAAGTTTAAATCAGATTTTTTCAGTTGTTGTCAACCCTATCTGCGTTTTTGTTCAGATATGCCTTTCACAGTCAGCCTGGCACACTGAAGGAAGAAATATGTATGGGTAAAACGAAAAGTTCCCGAACTTTTGTAATTACAATAAAAGCATCCACAGAAATGAGACAGAGGTGAACAGTGATATTTGCTAGGTATTTTCTAAGTATTGTCCATCTATTCCCAGCTATTGCTTTGGGCAGTGCGTAACTTGTTATTACCTCAATGACGCTGTAAAATGTATTTAAAATGGTGATTGCAGGGTCGTGTGGTAGAAAATATAGAAAAAAAATCTCATGTATGAGAGAGTTCAGGAACTGCTACTGAAGTCCTGCACATGTTTAGCACTCTGAGGTTGTGCTTAGGCTTTGTCAATGCAACAAGTGATGGCTGTGAGTGGGTTTAACTTGGGATCTCTTTTCAAGAGGAGCTGTGAGAGGACTCTGACCCATGGCTGCTGGTCTGCACTGAACCAGATGTATAGTACTAACCTTCCCAGAATCTAAATCCTAATCAATATAAAAGGATGTCTCGGCCCTCAGTAAGCAGCTGCCTTCTCACTTCCCTCCCTTCCCTCCTTGTCCTTTCTTTCAGTATCTCTCTGGGTGAGCTTCATGTGTAGCTGTCCTGAAGACAAAAGTATGCTGGGTATTATCTGACAAAAATAATAACAATGCTGCACGTCCCATCCTGTAATTAATGCCATCTTTCACTGTTGCTGGCACAAGGCTCAGCTGAATGACCGTCTCTCAAATGGTTTATAAAGGGTGCTCAAGCCTTCTCTGCCTATGCTTGGTGAAGTGCACTGGCTTTTGTATATGATTTATTGCCAGTTCTGACCTTTTACATATTTGCCTGCAGGGGTTATGTGCCTGGCTAAGCAAAACCACTGAACTGAAGACATGTTGTCTGCCTCTCATGGAGTGATTTGGCTTTCACAGTAGGTGAGTCAGTGATAAAGAGCTTTTGAAATGGTTTAGATTAAAAAATAACACATTAGTGTATGATGAATTCTACGGAAGAGTTTTCCCCATTTCATGTATTATATAAATTCATGCACAGGTTTCTAAATGGTTAAACGGAACTCAGTTTAAGTACTTGTTCTGAAGGGAAGTTTGTACCAAAGCACCTCTAAGGAAACCCAGTTAAGATGAAATGATAGAAAAAGAATGGTAGTGTCATCACACTGAGATCACATTTACCATCAATGTCTTTTGGTGTGACACTTTAGGAGTGATTTTAAACCCTGGTCTTGTCTCTTGAAGTTAAAATGCATGAACAAACTTTGCCAATGTCACAGGTAATCCATGTATCTACACAAATGTTGCTTTCCTAAGAGGCATATGTGAACCATGCAACTAAGAGTTGCTGTGAATCTGTGAGGACAAGAGCCTATCTGCAAGAAAAGTCAGTCTGGGTGGCAGAAGCTGTTGAAATACAAGGGATTGTAGTTTCCCTAATGGCATGAGTGACTTTGGGGTGGATTCTGTGCCACACTTGGCTGTGTAATGCAAGCCAAATCTGTGGAAGCCTGTCTGTTTTCCCGGCATTGACACACACAGATTAGCAGCAGAATGTGTTCAGGACTGCAGCCCTTTCCCAGGAAACATCCCCACTGGGATTTGCTACTTCAGGTTTGAAGATGATGCAAAGCTGGAGTGGGTTTATCAATATGTGATTCCTCCCTCCCTGCTGGCGTTGGCCCAGCTGGCCATAGCCCAGCACAAGGGCTCATCCCATGGGAGAACGTCCCTCTGCAGCTGTGCTGATATGCTGGATCTGCTCTTGGCAGCCACAGGAGAACCCCAGGGTTTACCTCTAAATTTGGCTCAGAAAGAGGAAATCTCAGCTTAAACATTGTGCAATACTGATGGTATGTGAGGTAATTTCAAGATAATGTGAGGGGACTAATTCTACACGTTGTTGTACCACATTTAAACTCCTGTTGAATTAAGAGTTGGAGCCTGAACCTTGTTTCAAGCATGTGAGATTGGGAAAAAGACTTATCAATACATAGAATTCTAGCAAAAGGTATTGTTATAGCCAGAAATGTGTTTTCACAAAGTAAAAAAACAAAAACACCAAAACAATTGATCCAGTTGGGGTTAGGTTTTTTGGTGGGCCTTTTTTAAAGGGAGGAGGTAGAAATATTTCCTAGCTCAGAGATGTTATAATGTTACATTTGTTGTTCACTTGTATTCTGTCCATCACACTTTTTTATAGAAAAGAATGGGTCTGATATTGTCTATTATTTTCAGCACTGCCTTTCTGTCCATTTCTGAACAGAACTATAGCAATGGGAATGGTTACTTCTTACGTTAATGTTCCCCAAAGTACCCCCTGGTCCCTTTTCATTTATACCCAACCATCAAGGCAGCAGTGACAGGTTTTGCAGATTCAATTGCTGCACCAAGTACTTCATGTGTGTTTGGATTCCCAGGTGGTTGTGAATGCAGTGGGACATCACTGACTAGAAATCAGGGAGTGTCATCCTCACAAGCACACTCTGACCTTCACTGCAAGTCAAGGTGATGGAAGTGCCTTCCCCACCTCTGCCTTGTGGCAGCTCACCTGTGATGGACATGCATCAGACCATATCTGTGCATGATTTCTCTACTCTACAGATACACTTCTGGGAAGAGTTAGTGTCTTGTGTTACAGGAGCTAGGGATCTTTTTTAAATGGGCATTTATAAAATGACTCTTCTGAGCTCTCAGGTGGAGCTCATCTACAGTCAAGTCTTCAAATTGTTTTACCGCATCAGCCAAATCAAAAAATATTGTTTAATTTGTGTAGAAGCTTTTGTCTCTTAAAGTATTGCTTAAGCTAAGACTGATGATAGGAAGGTGCAAGGTTTTGTGGTAGACTGGGTTTATCCATCTGCTGTTTTAAACAACTTTCTGACTGCATTCAATTCTCACACAGAACTAGATGCATTAGAGAACTACAGGAACAACTGGTCCACAGGGAGTAACTCAAACTACTGCAGAACTGATAGTATTCCTAAAAGCAGAGAGACCTTTCCTTGCTCTACACTCACAAACTGGTATCTGAACACTCTATGACCAGGACATGTGTTGTCTTTCATGCTGCACCATTCAAGCAAATCCAAATGCTCTCTGGAATGTAGTACAGCAGCTTCACAAACCTCTCCCTTGTGCCAAACAGCACAAGGAACAGTTTCCAGCTTGAGGCATGCGAGATTTACAGCCCAGTTCCAAACACACTGTAGTTTGTAAGAACCTTCCTTAAGACAGATAGCCTTAGATCAGACTCCTCCAGTGTCTGCTGGTAGAGTGATGAAAGGGCTCCATTTAAATGGATTGAGTGACCGTATTTAGGATAAGTTCAGAAGAACAGGCATGAGATTTTGGGTATGTTTGAAAGTAAAAATAAACACTGCTTAACAAGATAAGAAATAGTGACAAATCTAACCCCAACTCTGTTTCCCACTCTTTCTAAACAATTGAATCCTGTGAGAGACTTTGATTTAGATTCTTTAAATGACTAATATCACATGGTCCTACAATTTTTCAGTCTTCCTCTATTTAAGAGTATTTATTGTTTTGACTGGAGTGACATAACATATGAGAAGAAAAAGCTGTAATGCAGAGCTAGATGAATGAAGCGATCACAGTATGCTGTCACACTACTGCAGTGACCCTTTGTACTCTGAACAGTCTTTCCCAGGGTTGATTGCTCTGGTTTGATGGAGGAGCTGTCCTGAGGGCTCTCGCACCCTGGGCACGATGCAATCTTTCAGCTGCACCCTTCTCTTTCCATGCTCTGCCCCTGCACTGAACAGACATACGTGGGACTGGACCTCTCTCTGCTCAGCAATCCTGTGAGTCTCTGCTTACCCTCCCCTCAGCTGTGCACATGTGTACTGTACACAAAGGGCGCTTTTATTTACGTATATGCACCTGCCTCACAGGGTAAATGTAGCCAGGAAGAGAAGAGCTGTGGAACAATGGGAATGGAACAGGAAGGCAGGAGCTGGAGGGTTTTGTGGGCTCCAGAGGTGTCCCAGGACAGCAAAGAGCACGACTGGAGGGTGAGCACTGACAAAATATACACAAGTTCTGCACAGCTTTTGCACCAAAGGGCTGGGATAAAGGCTGGGCTTGCAGAGCTCATCCACACACACACGGATATATGTGGCAAACTTTTCTATCACTGTAGTGTTCCATTACAGCCTGGACTGTAATTGTTTCTCAAATAATAAAAATCTTCTCTGGTTTCATACGCTGATCTAACGTTTCCCCCCATACACCTAAAAGCCTACCTGCAGGCAGGATATTAAACTGGATGGATTATATGGACACTAAATGGTAAATCCAATGCAATATCTTGCTGAAACTAGTCTTGGATAAATTCACATTTAATTTTATGAAAATAACACTGATTGAATCCAATCTTACTAAACTTAATTTCTGTAGCTGATATAGTTTATCTAAAGACATATCTTCAGGTATGAGTCTGAACCTGTAAGTATTTAAAGACCTATAAAAACTTATATTTAGTTTTTTTAATACTGTTTAGACTCTTACACTGAGATATAATCTCAAAAAATATAGCCTTGAAATCTGCTGAACTGTCTTCAACATCTTGTGATTTGGGGTTGGGTTGTTTTGTCTTTTAGGGCTAAGTTTCACAGAGCATGGGTCATTTGCAAGGCAAGTGCCAAGAACATCAGGGAGTGCTGTTCTGCTTTTTGTTATTACATGTTTGCTCCTGTTTGGCTTCATTGTAGCGCAACATCTGCTGAATGTAGAAACAAACAGACAAAGGAAACCACAAAATATCCAACCAAACAAAAGCTATGCAAGTATAAAGGAGACAAATTATGATTTCTTTCCAGATAGTAGGAACTACAAATACCAAATAATTGCTTTTGGAAATAATGTGGTATGAAGAATTGTTACACCTGTGTTGAAGTGGGCTCTGGTAGTCATTATTTTTATGAACAAAAATACCTTTATTTTCTCCCCATGAGGGGTTAAAACACTGGGACAGGTGTGCACAGAGAATCTGTGGATTCTGCAACCTCAGACATTCAAAACTTGACGAGGCCATGAGCAATCTGACATAGTTCTGCTTTGAATGATGGACTAGATGATCTCCATAGCCCTCCTCCAACCTAAGTTTTATGACATACTGTTTACAGGCTCACATATACACACCAGGAGCCAAGTGTGTATTGCTTTTGTAGTACAGAAATAAACTGTTCATAAATGCACCATTATGCAGCTAAAAATAACCATGGTATGAATAGAATACCTAAGCAACACAGTCGAGCTGCCACACATATAAATTGCAATATAAAGTGCACCTTCCAAGCAATTATTATCACCACACATGATAGGTTTTACCTTTCTCTGAGGCCATCTGACAGGCATCAGCTGCAGGGCACTGTCCCAAGCACTGCTTAAAATGTGCTACAAGTCATATAGAGCACTTGGCACTGTGTTCATCTCTAAAAGGAGTTGTTTCTGCTTGAGTACACCGCTCTAGTTTCTAGGAACTGTTAAGATACACCAGGCAGTGCCAGTTAAACTACTTTTGTGTATGTACTGTTGTCCTTATTTGCACTGTGCAACACTTCAGAGACCCTGTCTTGTGAAAACCAGAGCTCCTTGTGCCATCTGCCCTGCACTTGGAGAGCAGACCTCCCTCAGCCTCTGGGATGAGCCACTGCTTGCTTTGGGTACCATAGGACAGGAAGAAAAGCTCCAAATCATGTTCCTGGAAAAAAACCTGGTTTTTTTGCAAACTGCTGCACTTCTATATACCAGGTTATTAGTATGGAATTAAGTAACAGGAATATAGAATACCTGCAGGTATTCTATAGAATATATATATTCTATAATATACAATAGTTAGAGTATATATATCCTATAATATAGAATGCAGGATTCCTTTTATGTTCTCCAAGATACTTCACCCCAGGATGAAAAAGATACTTGCTTGAAGGCAAACACATTATACATTTTAATACTTCAAGCCCACACATTTCTTTTCTTGTAATTCCTTCACTGGCTTTGAAAAGTGTGGTGTATTGCACATGCCTGGCACGTTCCCAGTGTTAAATATTAATGTCATTATTTCCACAGACTTACCTTCCCGGAGCCGGTGTCGGGACCAGCGTGTGTTGTATCCCTGGCAGTGTCCCTGGGCGCTCATCCCAGAGATCCCGCCTGGAGAAGCGCTGTGCTCTGCCAGGATTCAAAATCCACTTCTGAGCCGCTGGGAGCAGGCGAGCCCGTAGCGCTTCGGAACGCGTCTAGCCGATAAAACTCCAGGAGACACCTGAAGTATTTTTTTCCCCCACGGGTAGTGCTCTGGTTTGACCCGGTAAGTGACACCCTGCGGCTCAAGAGCATCCCCAGGGCGGGCGGGGGGCTCCTTTCTGTGGGGTCTGGGAGAAGAGAGGGCTCACTACAGGGATGTCTCCTAGAGCTGGGAAGGGGGTGAGACCCCTCAGGTGCCCCCAAGGAAGGGGGCGAGTCCCCCTCAGGTGCCCCCGGGAAGGGGCGAGACCCCTCAGGGAAGGGGGCGAGTCCCCTCAGGTGCCCCCAGGATGGGGGCGAGTCCCCCTCAGGTGCCCTAGGAAGGGGTGAGACCCCTCAGGGAAGGGGGCGAGTCCCCCTCAGGTGCCCCAGGAAGGGGCGAGTCCCCTCAGGGAAGGGTGAGACCCCTCAGGTGTCCGGCAGCACCTGTGCCAGGAGCTTACCTGCGCCTTGGTGCTCCAGGCTGAGGGAGCAGACCGGCAGCGGGGCGATCCGAGCCGGGTGAGTGCCCGGCTGCGGGGAGAGGAGGCAGCACCCACTGCCTCTCCCCGAGCTCCAGAGGAGCCCCGGTCCTGCCCCGGCACCCCAGAGAGAGTGATCACGGGTGGGATTTACAGAGCGAACAGACCAGGACTAGGCAACGGGAAGAAAGGGAGGGAAGTGATGGGAAGGAATCCTGAAGTGGGGTGATAGCAATGTAGTCGTGTGTGCGTAAAGCAGAGGGGAGAGCTCTGTGACCGAGGGAAACAGACACCTGTGCTGGGCACTGACCTGGGGTCACTCCGCTACTTACTACACGGGACCACCAAACTAGAAGCAATCTGGANAGGTGCCCCAGAAAGGGGTGAGACCCCCCAGGGAAGGGGTCGAGTCCCCTCAGGTGCCCCAGAAAGGGGTGAGACCCCTCAGGGAAGGGGGCGAGTCCCCTCAGGTGCCCCAGAAAGGGGTGAGACCCCTCAGGGAAGGGGGCGAGTCCCCTCAGGTGCCCCCAGGATGGGGGCGAGTCCCCCTCAGGTGCCCTAGGAAGGGGTGAGACCCCTCAGGGAAGGGGGCGAGTCCCCCTCAGGTGCCCCAGGAAGGGGCGAGTCCCCTCAGGGAAGGGTGAGACCCCTCAGGTGTCCGGCAGCACCTGTGCCAGGAGCTTACCTGCGCCTTGGTGCTCCAGGCTGAGGGAGCAGACCGGCAGCGGGGCGATCCGAGCCGGGTGAGTGCCCGGCTGCGGGGAGAGGAGGCAGCACCCACTGCCTCTCCCCGAGCTCCAGAGGAGCCCCGGTCCTGCCCCGGCACCCCAGAGAGAGTGATCACGGGTGGGATTTACAGAGCGAACAGACCAGGACTAGGCAACGGGAAGAAAGGGAGGGAAGTGATGGGAAGGAATCCTGAAGTGGGGTGATAGCAATGTAGTCGTGTGTGCGTAAAGCAGAGGGGAGAGCTCTGTGACCGAGGGAAACAGACACCTGTGCTGGGCACTGACCTGGGGTCACTCCGCTACTTACTACACGGGACCACCAAACTAGAAGCAATCTGGAATGATTTACATGGAAGGCAGGAATGAAAAAGGGGCCAGGGTGCAAAAGGGTTAAGCAGCACTTCATCACTGAGCACTTTAACATTCACAAAGTGATTCCGTGGGGTTTACTGCAATTACAACAATGCCTTAACTGCACATCTGAGATAGTAACAATCATACTGTAATCAGTTCATACACACACAGGTAAAATGATGTGTGCACCTATTTCTATGTGTGTAAAGGTACCTATCAAAAGTTCCCCTTGGGTTCAGTGAAATATTCACATCAAATCTTTGTGTTTCCCAAAAGGGAAGGGTTGCACCTGGAGGAGTGTGGAGAAGTGGGGCATATCAGCCCTGGCCTCGCTGTCAGTGATGGTCCTTCGAGTCTCCCAAACCTGAGGGTCTGTGAGCTCTGAGGGGTCCAGCCCCAGGGGAGGTGGTGGCACAGCTGCTGCAGTGCAGGAGGGCTCAAAGGGCCTCACTCAGGAACTGTTTATGGGGTTTATATGATTGTCTTTGGTTACCAGTAAGTTTCCATCCTGGCCATAACCCAAGTTGGTAATTATTGGGCTTTTTTCCCCAAAGTGCAGGAACAATAGTGCTGCTCCTCTCCGGCTGTGATTCAGGTGAATGGTTTACTAGGGCCATATAGATAATTGCTTATCCTTTGTTTCCTACCTTGGCTGGGCAGCTGATGGTTCTGATTGTTCCCACCTCCACCACGCCAGAGCTGCTGGTAGGATCAGGGAGTGCCTCATGCTCCACTGCTTCGGTCAGGGGACGATTCCCTGCTCAGATGGTTTGGTCAAGGCTTACCAGGACATCACAAGTATCTGTGTATTTAGAGTATGTTAGCTTTTCTCCTGCTATCAGGTCCTTTTTTTCACTTAGGTGACAAAGGTCCTTGAACTGCTTTTAAAGTCTCCTGCCCTAAAAACACAGGATGCAATTTTGTCTTGCACAGACCTTACACTCCCAACAGTGTTAAAATAATGTTATGGCTGCAAATTCAAGTAGAGGGCTGTGTTTCTAAGGTTGTTAAATACATGTCTGGGTAGAAGCAGCCATAGGAACATGAGAGCCCACCACAGAGGAGAAAAACAACCTTATTATTTAATACCACATTTGATCTGCTCTAAGAGAGCAGAGTAAGACCTATACTTTTGTGCCTCATTTATACAGATTTTATTTAGGGAAGTATTTTGGCAAACATCTGCTCTTTGACAAGAAGAAAGACCTTTTTGCCATTTCACCAACAAGTTCTTAAAATAACATTGCCAAGGTTCATTTCTCTGGCTTAGCTGTTTTTTAACAGCAGCAACTTAAGCAAAACTTGAATACTTGCCTCTTCTAGTCTGGCTTTTTCTCTGCCCATTATTTACAGTAATAGGATTGGTTAAAATCCATTCCTTCCAGTCTCTGGAAGGTTTTATTTCCTTTTACCTTTTTTGTCTACTTTTTTTTTTTAGCTGTTTTCTCTTTGGTTTGGTTTTGCTCCTTTTTCCCACTACAGTTCTGTCTCTCTTTAATGGTGTTCCTCCCTCTCCCACTGCTGCACGTTGCTGCTGTTCAGAACAGATATGAACCTTGTGACAGAGCTCCTTTGTTGGCTATTTTTTTTCTGTGTCAGAAAAGTGCAAAATACAACCTCCTTAACCAAAGGACATTCCAGCCAGTTATACTCTTTAGTTTTTCAAAGCAAACTCATACATTCAGGCTTTGTTATAAACAAGTTCAAACTAAAGTCAAGGTCAGAAAGATGGCAATTAACAGAGCTCATTTCCCCCACCACTTATCCTTTTTAGTATGTACTTTTCCCACACGGGCCTGCATGAAATGCTCACACTTTTAGTGTTGCTAATAGAAGGCAGGTGAGTGCAAGAGGAGGCAGAATTGCTGGTAATTATGCCGTTAGGTAACCTTTGACTGTGGGGAGACCTTCTTGGTGTCCGTGGTGAAGATATGCTTTTCACTTGGCAGCTTTAAAAACACACCTGGATTTACAACCAGAATTATTTTACAGGTTGTGTCACACAGTGCTGGAAGTCAAAGCTTGCCTTTTAAAATTAATCTCTTCATTCAGTCAGGGTAAACTCTAAGTGAACCAACACTGGCTTTTGAAACATACTTTGAATTTCTGATGCTATCTTCCTTCTTTCAAAGTATTCTATAAACTATTCTGTTTACCACCATGACAAACTGGTAAGAGCCAGTCCGCTCCAAGGCAGAAAAACAGTAATCCCCTTACAGGGAGTAACCAGCAGTTCCATTGTGCAAGGAATTTTATCTCAATCAACAGGGGCAGGTTGGCTTCCTGCTATGGAAAAAAATAAGACACGAGTTAGTTGGTGTCTTAAAGATACTTTCAGCAAGCTCAATAAACTTTCATTGCAAGTTTTACTTGTTTCCTTCCAAACCAGCAGGCTCTGGCAAGAGGTGAACTAGGATTTACTTTATCATAACTTCTCAAAAAGCAAGATGAAAAAAGTAAATCGACATTACACCTCAGTGCATGGAACCACGGCTGAATAATCAGAAGCATTGCCTCTCCCAGCCAAAACCAACCAGCTGCATTTCTCAGCCTGATTATATCCATTCATCTTCCAGAGCCTGCAACAAAGCCCCAAACAAACAACAATTAATGTGTTGTTTAGTACGCTTGGATAAACATACAGATTTCCTAGGAGAGATATGAATTAATTCTCTATCAATCAAGTGGTAAGCTGTTGTAGCTATTTTTTGAAGTGTGCGTTTCACCTCTCAGGCACCCTTAGTTGCCTTTCTTTGTTGCTTCTTGCAAGAAACTCATCCCTAATTCAAAGTGCACACGTTTCAACTCACTTCAGAATCATCTTCTTGCTGTGACTTCTGCTTTCTCCCATTTTCCTTCTAATGGTGTTGGCCTGTGACTGTCATATTTAATTGTTCACATATCAGAATAATACCCATGGTAATATAACAGATAATGTTACCTCTTGTGCATTTGGAGAAGTACCTAAGCCTGCTTCTGATTGTGTTTTATGTGGTTACTTTTGTACTGTTTAATTGAAAAGTATTGATATTCTTTGTCCTTAGTGACTTTGCCAACTCCTTGCAAGGGAATCCAGAGCTTATGTAATGTACTATTGTTGTGAGTACTGTTGGGGTTTTAAAATAATAGTTTAAGGGTTTAAAAGGAGGAAAAACTTACAGGAAACAGTAATAACTTTTCTCAGACTCGTTGATTCAGACTGAAAAACGGAGACACTTTCAAAGACCTTTCTTCACAAAAATTCCCCTCAAGTTACTTTTTAAATTAATGTGAATCAAAGAAGAGTATTAGGTGTTGCAAATCTACAGGATGGGCCTGACCTTGAGTCTCAAGCTCAGGCAAATATTTAGCAAGTCCTTGTAACTCCTATCTACAGCTGACAAAATATTCTAAGATACTCAACGAATTCTTTAGTCATACATTCCAATGTTATTACAATGCAGTGTCAAATAGCATTCCAAGCTGGATTTCATATGTTGCTGCTGGGGTTTAGGGAGAATATCACCTTGTCCTTTTAAAACACAGTCTTTGACCTTCAGGTTTACTGAACCCTCAATATCACCATGCTAAAACTCCTTGCTGCCTGACTGGCAGCAGGGAGGGGTGTGAAAGGCAAAGAGCCAGAGGCACTGCAGAGCTTTCCCAGCTCCATCACACGTCAGTTTTCAGGTGAGACTGGTTACATTCCTCCTTCTCCCTTCCTGTTCTCCCCGATCCTACCCTTCACCTTCCTTGTCACTAGGAATATGGTTCTCCAAATATTTGCTAAGCCTTTCTAGGGACTGCAATACAGTAATATAAGAAAAATGATAAGGTGAGGAGTGATGTCTAGGGAAAGTTACAGACAGTTCACAAGGACACAGTGATCTTATTAAAAGTCAGTGATTTCAGTGTGGCTTTGGTCTGTCATATCAGTATGCAGGACCTGTGAGTTCTGACTGTACCTGGAAACAATGACAGTGGCTGACTAGAGAAACAAAGGAAAATCTTTTAAAGCCTGTGCTTGGGAAATTTATGCCAAGTAGTGCTTCAGGTTTTCAAAACCATTTAAAATGGTGCCATGAGTAGAATTGTAAAACCACAGAATGGTTTCATCTGGAAAAGACATTAATAATCATCTCATTCCAGCCCCTGCCAGGGGCAGGGACACCTTCCACTATGCCCAGGCTGCTCCAAGCCCTATCCAACCTGGCCTTGAACACTTCCAGGGCTGGGGCAGCCACAGCTTCTCTGGGGACCCTGTGCCAGGGCCTGCCCACCCTCCCAGGGGAGAGCTTCTCCCACATACAGCCTTGAAAACTCAGTTACCACATCAAAACCAGGCAGTGGAGCATTTTCAGCACAGTTTTGAGTCTGGCATTTGGGCTGTGGGTCTGGAACAGCCTCCCCTGGCACAATCCCAGCCTCTTCCCCTGGGGCTTCCGAGGGAGCCACAACAAACACACACAGCCTCTCTCGGCGTGGAGAGACCGAAAGCAGAACAAAGGAGAGGGGGGCAGGGGATGTGGGATGTGCCTGGCCGAGGGAGCCTGCCGTGTGCGGGGCTGGGCTGTGCCCCTGCCCAGGTGAGAGCCCTGCCCAGGGGGGTTGTCTAGGTACCCCTGCCCAGGTGGGCCGTGCCCAGGTGGGC
>VWZF01006514.1:753495-784300 GCA_013396755.1 Sclerurus mexicanus | reverse complement strand
CCCATCCCATCCCAGCCCATCCCTGCCCCCGGGACCGGCCGTGCTGACACCCCATCCCTGCCCCCGGGGCCGGCCGTGCTCCCACCCCATCCCACCGCACGCCGTCCCGGTCCTGCCCCGGGGCTCTCCCCGGAGGGAATGGCCGGGCAGGGTCCCCGCATCCCCTCTCCCGAGGCTTGCCGGGGCGCTCGGGCACGAAGCCCTCGCTGGGTCGGCGCCACGCTCTGTCCCTGCCGGTGAGCGCAGACCGTGTTTCACGGACAGATCCCCGAGCAGGAGGCGAGCGGGGCTGGAGGCGCTCGGGTGTGCCCCGTGTCCCCCCCAGTTCCACGGGCACCTCGTTGTCCCCCGCGTGTCCCGGAGCAGCTCCCGGAGCTCCCGCCGCCGGGGGATCGCAGCTCTCCTCATTTCCAGCCGTCCTGCTCCAGGAACCTCCCTCGGGGGCTCAAGGGAAGCAGGTCTGAAATGCTCGTGTTGGCAGCAGCCTGTGGCGAGGTGTTCCTTCTATTAGATTTGGGAAGTTGCTGCTGTAATTGATTAAGCTTTTTTTTGTGGGTTTTTTCTTTTTTTTCAGGGCTTCAGAGATGGATTCACCAGAGAGTGCCACAATTAGAAGTGAGCAGAAATCCAGGTAGCTTACACTGTAAAGGTTATACATATATATGTGTGTACGCACATGTTTATATAAGTGTCTCTTAATGAAAATCTGAAACCACGTGGGCACAAATTGCCGAATATTGGATGCAAGGACATCATGATGAGAACCTGAAATGATCCCAGTAACTAGCTTCTCCAGTGAGCAAGTGCTTCATGCTCAGTTAAGCTGTTTGTGAGGAATAAATAATATTCTTGCTGAGAGGAAACTATTTGGGCTGAATGTAGCAGGCAGGGAGAGGGCTCAGCAGACACATTTTCTTCGGAGGCAATAGCTGGCAACCCTGTCTGCATGTCTGTTTATTGCTTTGCTTGGGTCCATTTCAAGTTAACCATTGTAGTTAGATAGTTTCAGATGATTGTGAAACAAGGTGTTAAATATCCCTATTACCGGGAATCGAAAACCTGTAAATAGTTAGAAAGTCAGGGCATTTTGAGGTTCTGTGTTACTGAAGTCCTTGTTTGTACAGAAGGGATTTTGCCGTGTGGTTCAAAAGCATTTTCACTTCTCTGCTGAGTGATCACGGAAGGCAGATGTTCTGACAGCTCCCTGTGCTGGTCTGTGCAGGGAGTATGGGCATGGCACAGACACACCCTGAGAGGGACCTGTGAGTGGTACCCTCTGAGCAGTGGGTTGGATGGACCCTCGATCTGAACCAGCATGACTGCACTGGCTGTAAATGAGAACGAAGATGCTGCTTCTTCCCAGGAAGAAAAAAACCCAAAATTGCTTCTTTGAAACGTTTTGGCTTTAAGGGCAGGGAGCGCGCTGCAAACAAGGGGTGTCGCTTTGTGTTTTGCAGAAAGTTCTTGAAGAGCCTGGTGCGGAAGCGGGCGCGGGAGCTGCTGGTGGTGCTGGGGACAGGGGTGAGCGCGGCGGTGGCACCGGGGGTCCCGGCGCTGTGCTCCTGGAGGAGCTGCATCGAGGCCGTGCTGGGCGCAGCCGAGCAGCTGGAGGTGCTGCACCCCGGCGACCTGGCGGAATTCCGCACCAAGGTCTCCAAGGAGAGGGACCTGCTCGTGGTCGCACACGACCTCATCAGGAAGATGTCCCCAGTGAGTGTGCTCGTGACCTCTGCTCGTTTCTGGAACTGCTTTAGGCTTTTATTCCGTTACCAACAAAAAAACATTCCCAAAACTTGATGTTTTTTCTGGTAGAAACGGAGATTGTTGTGGGTAATCGTGTAAAACATTGCACTTCTTGGAGAGCCTAGAACATCCCTGGGTGTTAGTGTGAGTCAGCTTTCATCAGAATCAACGCAAGCGTCCTCACTGTTAAATATTCACTGTGATGTTTCTGGGAAGTGAAGGAGGAGCTCTGTGGAAAAACTGGAGACACTCTGAAAGGGCAGGTGGGCCTTGGGCCACACAGGTGAATCACTTCCCTAAGGACAGCCCAGACACGCCCAGTTTCTCAGCCATCCACTGATTTTCCAGAGGTTTTCTGACTGTGTTAAGCCCATTGCCAGGTCTTCCTTTTAGCTGAAATATTCAGGGTGACAACTGTAGCGCAAAGGGTAGGCTGGGTGTTTTCCACCTCTCTACAGGCGCAGTGTGATAATGACCTGTCTCTTTTGTGAGGAGCCTGGGCGTGTTTGTGGCAGATTTAATCATCATTAGCCTTCCTCTGCTCTTCCCTCAGCGCACTGGGGACACAAAGCCCAACTTCTTCCAGGACTGCCTGATGGAGGTGTTTGATAATTTGGAGCAACACATTCAGAACCCCGGGGTTCTGCAGGCCATCCTGAGGCTCATGGAGAGGGGCACAATGGTTCTGACCACGAACTACGATAATCTGCTTGAAATATTTGGTCAGCAACAGGGTAAACCTATGGAATCTTTAGACCTTAAAGATAAGGATAAGGTATGATGAGAGCAGTACAATTCTTAGATTTAATGTAAGAGAAGGCGCTCAAAAGCTTTATTGAGAGATGTTTTCCTGTTTAAAGAGTGTCAAGACTAAAGATTGTTAGTTGGTAAAGCATATCTATAAGCTGCAGCAGACGGCCAGACTGTTTTTACATATCTGTTTATTCTGAATACTCTGGTAACAGTTACCAAGGAGAATTTCAGTGACACATTTATTAATCTTTTCTCCTCGTTCACTGTGAAAAAACCACAAATGAACTTAACTTATGGGAAGTCATTGTTAAAATCCCAAATAGGATTTCACCTGGCTGCTAGGTAATTTGCTGTTCATACCTTTATTTGGTTAGTGTTGCTGGAATTTGCTTTTTGGTTGAAAGCTTGTTTAGCCCAAAAAGGCAGAGAGCTGCAGTATCAGCCATCACCTTTGTTATGATTTAAAGTGAGCTGTGTGAGATTACAGTCTCTTGCTGCAGGGAAGAGCAAAAGGAATTATTTCTGCTTTAAGTGGTTTGTAAGTCAGTTCAGCTGTTTAGTTTTGCAGGATCATGGTGATTGTGGTATATTATAACAAAGGGCTGTGTCCTGTGTGATTTGCTTTAGGTTCTTCAGTGGGCAAGAGGCCATTTGAAATACGGAGTTCTTCACATTCATGGCTTATATACAGATCCCTGTGGAATGGTGCTGGATCCCTCAGGATATAAGGATGTTACTCAAGATCCTGAAGTCATGGTTTGTGTGATCTTTCAAGTTTTCACTATGTTTTGCTGAACTGTTTTATTGTAATCACTGCAGACATGTCACGTAAGGCTGGGGCTGGGTGGGAACATACAGATTAAATACTTGGGCCCAGAGGAACGATTCAGGATGACTCAGAAAGGGAGCTGGGTTGCCAGGGCATTGCCCTTATATACTCCTGCTGTGTAAATCGCAGTCAGACTGCTCAGCTGGATGTCACACTTGGAGTTCTTTCTATTTCTCTGAGGAAGGAGCAGGAGCCCCAAAATACTGGACACCAGGACAAGGACTCATCACCGTATGACTGCCTGGGTTCATGTTTTAGGGGTTAAACTGACCAGCTCTGGATCCTGGGCTGAATGTCATATCTAGTTGGTTTAGGAAGTCAAACATTTGGTGAAGAATATAAATTTTCTCTATTTACAGACTGACTTAATGGCAGCTAAATATTTTGTCATCACAGTTATTCCATTTCACATTCCCTTACTGGCAGCACTTATGTGTCTGTTTAAATTTCATAGAATGGCTTGCGCTGGAAAGGACCTTAAATGTCACCTAGTTCTAACCCCCATGTATTTGTACGTTAACTTTGATTTTTGCTTTTTTCTTTTCTGGTAGAAACAATAGATAAGAAATGTCAGTTTGGGCAGGCCCAAAAACATTTGCTGCCCTCGGCTCACTAGTGAAGGTTCTGCTCTGCTGCTCCTTTTCAGCCTGGGGTATTTTAGAAGTCCCGACCTTGGATTTGCCTGCTGGAGTAAATGTGGCTTTTGTTTCTGTCCCTTCACAGGAAGTTCTTCAGAACCTGTACCGAACCAAGTCCTTTCTGTTTTTGGGCTGTGGGGAGACTCTGCGTGATCAGATATTCCAAGCCCTTTTTCTTTACACAGTAAAGAACAAAGTGGATTTAGAACATTATATGTTGGTGCTTAAAGAAAATGAAGACCACTTTTTTAAGCTCCAGGCAGATATGCTGCTGCACGGGATAAAGGTGGTGTCCTATGGGGACTGCTTCCAGCAATTCCCAGAGTATGTGCAGGATCTGACTGCACAGATCTGCAAGCAGAGGAGCCCAGGTAAGGAAAATCTGTGTAGGCACTTCTGGCCTCTTCACCAGCACAGTCTGCAGCAGGGGCACAGCAGGATGCCCTGGGAGAGCCCGGGTGGCCTCACTTGCAGCTTCTTTGCTCCTGAGGGACATGCCGGGTTGGAACACATGACAGAACTGTAGCCAGACCTACTTTTGGAAACCTGGGATTTTGGAGGTCCATGCATGCTTGCAAATCTAATCTTGAATTCTAAATCTGCCTTGGTAAAGATGTTCACTTTGAGTATTGTTTTGGCATGAACTACTCCAGCCTATTGAGTGTTACATTATCTGAAACCTGATGTGTCAGGAAAAGAGACTGAAGGAATTGAAGGAATTACCTGGTGGGATAAGCTGGTTGAGCTGCAGTATCTGGTCAAGCACAGACTGGGAAATTAGTGTATCCAGTAAGTGTTTGGCTTAACACAGGTAATGGGGAGAAACAACAACTGGATGTAGAAGGAAAGAGGTTCCTTTGATGTTTTCCAAACAAGGACAGTTCTGCTATGGTTTATGCAGAGAACTGAGGAAAATAACTCAATGACCTTAGGAAGAATTACTGTTTGAGAGCTCTTTATCAACTCAGTAAAACTGTCTTGTCTAAAATTACTCTGCAAGTGGTGCACAGCAGGACCCTTCCCCTCGACCCCCCCAAAAGAAAACTGCAGGTGCATGCCCAAATTATATCCTGCTCTTTCTGACCTGCTGATTGTTCCAGTTAGACCACATTATGCTTTTCTTTCTGTGGAGGCTAAGAAAAATAGCACAGCATGGAGGTCTCAGCAAGTTTATCTGCAGTGTAGATGACTGAAAGTAAGTTGGTGTGCCACTCCAGACACTGAACTCAGCCTGCTTGGTTTGGTTTTGACACACTGGTGTTGATGGATGTACTTTTCATAGTCTGAGGAGTATCTAGAGCCTGTTGAGTCTGGAGTGTCCAATTTATTGCAGAGCAACCATTGATATCAAAACAGGGAGGGAGACAGGTTAACTTAAGCTCTAAATGGAAATGACTGCAGAATCACACTCTAAAGCTCCCCTTTTCCTTCATGGGAATTCCTGATTGGCATCAGTCCCTCAGCAAGAGGGACCTTACTTAGACTTGAAGGTCTTGTGATCTCATTTACAAGGCCCCTCCCAACCCAAACCATTTTAGGATTCTAAACACAACCCTGCTGTTTTGGAATGGTGCATAAAAGCCTAATGAGGCCCTGTGTGCTAACCTGTGCTGCTCTCTTCCCTTCTCTAGAGTCTGACCGCGTGGACAGCACAACCCTGCTGGGTAAGTAACATTTTTGTTTCCACAGAAAGTTCCATAATCTCTACCAAAGGGAGAAAAATACAGCTCGTTTCCAAAGTAATTAAATGATTACTGTGCAGGGCTCTGATTTACCTCTCCAAATCTGCTGAATGCTCTTCCTTCCCCCTCTGATTTTCTTTCTGCTTATCAGCAGGTAACTGCTGGTTTCCAGTTGTCAATCAATTGATAAGTGATAGAAAGTAGAAGCTCCAGCCCAAGTACCTAAAAATAGTTAGGTACATGTAATGCTGACCAGAGTACTCAGAGGTAATACTAACATCCATGAGGTTTTGGCTTAGATTTCCAAGCACATGTCTCTGTTCCAAAGCATTCCTTAAGGAGGGCTGGAAAAGTGAATCTCAAGCATGTGGTACTGAAGGTGAATCTTCAGCCAAGCTGTTCAGGTGGCTTTGTGATACTGCAGTGAATAAGCTGAGCAGTGATACATTCCAGTTCATGGTGTAAAATAGCAAAACTTCCCTTTGGATAAACTTAGAAAGATCCCCCTCCTGAGAGGTCTGTGCTGCTGCAGGGAACAGCAGAGGTGTGGAAAGTAGTACTTCATTAGTGTGCAGGAGGGGCACCCCCCACTCTTTCCCAATCACAAAGCACACAAGGTCCCAGACACTTCTGTAATTCCAGCTGGATTTTAACCTTACCTGTCTTTCAGCTGAGTTCATGAGTCCCATTTTCCATAAAGTGCAATTAGGCATCAGTGGAGGACAAACCAAACACTTGAGCAGAGATGATACAGTTCCTTGTAACAAAGAGCTCCTTTACTAACTTGTTAGCGCCCTCCTTACAGGTAATTTTAGCCCCTGTTTACTTGTAATTTGGAATACAGACCAAGTAAAACAGACTTTCAGCAGGGTTAGTACTACATATAATTCAGAGTTCAAAAACAAGAACCTCACGGGACCAGGACTGTGTTTATCTTCATATCTGGTGCTTGTAATAAAAAGTACACCAAGCACATGAATGTAGCAACATTAATTTGGGTTTTTTCCTTCTCCCTCTCCAGGAACTTCATGTGTGGACTGTGCTAAAAGGAAGCTGGGAAAAGGTGGCACTGACTCTCCTAAGAGGATCAAGCAGTCAGATACACCCCCTATTGAATGAAAAAACCCCAGCACCCAAAGCCCACCCCAAAAGCTTTTTAACAGTAGGCGTTTCCCATCTGCTGCATGGCAAGTTTTGAGCTGGTGTTTCCATGGTTTTAAATGGAATAAAACTGTACATATTAGCATTTCTTTTCTAAAGCTGTGCCATGTTTGAGGCCGGAGAGTCACCTGAGTCACTGCCCTGGCACTGCCAGACCCCTCAGGCTGTACCTGCAGGCTCAGACAGAAGCAGGTGCAACTTGGACCAAACTCTTCCCCGGTGAAGCCACGAGAAAGGTAACCTTGGAATCTGTCAACAATGCCTTTTGGCACAGCTGCCTTTCAGACAAAGGGGGTTCACTTCCCTTCCCATCAGCTGGACTGTGGATGGGCTGCTGGAGGCTGGACTCCAAGGACCTGTCAGCACAAGGCTGCTTCCAGGCTTCAGGTCCCTAAACCCTGAGGAACAGGAAGTGCTGTTGCAGAGTTATGGAACCCACAGCACTGTCACTCACGTGCTTTTCACTTTCAGCATGAGGATTTGTTTTCCTGGGTCTGGGGAGGCAGGAAAGGCTGTACACCAGTGCACCACATGGGTCCCTGAGCTCTCTGTGGTGGGTTTCTATGGAAACGTTTTCAATGTTATTACAGCACAGCCTGTGCTGGCCCTTGCCTTGGACAGCAGGTGACAGTCCCACTGCAGGGGAATGAAGCTCAGTCACCATCTGAGGATGGATTTGCAGACAGCTCTGGTGTGTACCTTTGCCGTGGGTTGAACTGCTCCAAGGCTGAGGGTGAGGCACTGCAGTACCTGTTTGTCTCAGGGACTGGTACTTCCCCTGGGGCATCATCTTGGCACCACACAGACAAAATCATTACATGAGTACTTTGGAAAAGCTGACCATACAAAGGGGCTGTCTGTGATCCCACTGTCCAGGGCTCTTCTACTAAATTCATTATCTTTTTTTTTCCAAATGGGAATAAGACACTTAATGAAAATAAACCTGTTGACCATTCACTACCCTGTTTTGCTCAAGCTGTCTAATGAATTTGGGAGGACATCTCTGATGGTGACACCCACTTTTAATAAAATGTTTAAAGCCCACTAGACTGTTCCTGTGCAGCAGCTAGCCCCATTCTTCAGGCTGGTCCTTTCTTTACTGGATTTCTCAGCTATTTGTTCCCAGCAAAACCCGCCCCAATAAGCCAAGACTTTTGTATTAGCAACTGCTGTAGGTCAGCTACCTCTGAACACCCCTGGGGCTGCTCCTCCATTCACCCTCACACTGCCAAGGGTATTCCCACATCTGTCACTGGATTCTGAATTAAGGCACTGACACTAACTCATGACTCCATTATTTGTTTTAATAAAGCGTGGCAGTAACACAAGTACTTGAAAAACACCTGCCTGCAGAAGGGGGCACAGGGATCTTGCTGCAATGTTCCCACATGCCCAGCTGGAAGCACAAGCCCAAGACTTGCAGTACTTGACAAGACAGGTGTGTGTGGACAGCCTGGGGGACAAAAGGAACCTGCTCTATGAACACGAGACAGAACTATCATGAACAACCATAAACCAAGGGAAGCTGTTCACCACACCAAGAGGTAGAACAGAGGCCAAATGAAGTGATTCCAGCTCTCAGACAGTGTTCTGTACCCCAACTTCTTAACTGCTGCTTAGATAAAGCAGTCACCAAAATAAACATGACTGTACTGGAACAGCTGCATAACAACAAACCAATAGACCTTTTATAAGGGCTGCTGCCTCTGTAGCATCTGACTCCTATTCTTTCCACTTCTGTGAGGTTAGAAGACCTGAGATGAAATTTTTCCAGGTTACAGCTCTAGAGATACAGCATGAGCTTTTGTAAAGTTAACTAATACTTGCATAAGGTTGCAGTGGAAGACAGGTCTTTCTGGGTGTCACAGAAGTCACCCAAGATAATGGGCACATCCCAGCACCTCACTGTTTTAAAAACAAGGAAATAATCCTATGTGAGGGCAAACAGATGCAGCTGCAACACAAAAGGTGCTGGCTGGGGTAGTGAGCACCTGAGCACCATGTTGGTGCTGCAGCTGGACACACAGCACTTGTCCTAGGACAGGCAAGAGGCTCCTTCTCTGGGATAATGTGCTTACAAACCTGAACCCTTCATCTGACAGCCAAAACGCCCCAAAACACTGGGAGAGAAAGCTTTGTGCACCAGTGTGCATAACCTCAGTAACCACCTCGGGCTCTCACCCCTGAATAACCAAACTGCATCAAGGAGTAACAGCTCCTTCCATCAATATTTTGCAAACTGCTGCATTTGAAAAGTGAACATTTCCATAACAACCTCTAACAGCCACATTCAAACTCAGATTTGTACCAGTCAGCTGTGAACCCAGTTCCTGTTGTTGCCCCTGGTTCTGAGCCCAGCTCTGCTATGCCAGGACAGAGCTGCGTCCAGACCTCTCTGCTCTGTCCTGCTCTTCTGCCTCGGGGTACTCGGTGAGATCCAGGGTCAGCACTTGGCTGAACATGATGTCATCATGCTGGGAAGGGGAGACCACACTTCTGTTACTTGGAATAAGCATTTCCTGACTGAGAGACAACACCAAGCTCCAGCTCCCCAAGGATGCTCCCTGGAGCACAGCTCATACTGCAGGTGTGAAGCAGCACCCCAACACCACCCCACGAGCATCAGCGACCAAAACCTGCTCCTGATTAATTGTTACCTCTGGGCACACTCCAATCAACGCGTCTGCCTTGCAGTAGAACTCCTCCTTCAGGGATATGACTATCATTTGGAACTGCTCATGGGCCTGCTCTCTGATGAAACTTGAGACCTTTGGAAAGAAACCAAGGATTGCCTAAGTTAGTTCTGGCAGCCGGAAACCATGCTGTGATCAGGGAACGGGGGAGAAGAGAACTGATAGCTGTGATAGCTGCAGAATTCCCTCGTGAAATAAGCTGGGGAAATGAGAAATAAGCCATTCTTAAGCCAGATACTTGCCATGGTCCTAACACAACCCTCAGGTTTGCTGCTTTTTGAAAACACGTAACAAAATAATTGTTCACTCCACAAAGAGGCCAGTGCCATTGAAAAACCATTTTAACTAATATAACTACAAAGGAGTGGAAATTCATGAATAAGTAAAATAACAAAAAAATAAAAGGTGTGAAAAGTTTGTCACTGGCTGCATAGTGAGATCTTAAATCAGTATTAGTTCACTGCTGACAGCAGCATGTTTTTCAATGATAATGCAAAATAAAGCTACAAACTAACTTATGAACTGGTGACTGAGTAAGGCACTGCCTTACTTATTATAAATTAAATAGAAATTAAATGCTGCATAAAGGACAACCAGTACATTTTAATGAGCCCTCTGCCTGTACAGTTCTATCTACATGACATGGAGATAATTTTTCCTGGAAGAAGTGCCTTTAGTAAGTTAAAGAATTCACATTCATTTCACAGTGTAGTTCCATTTACTGCAGATCTCCTGTAATAAACCCTCAAACTGAAGGAATGGAAAGGAACAGATTTAGTTACACAGCACACCTCACACCTTCACTCCTCACCTCTTCTCTCACCTTCTCAGCTGGGGGACTGACCAAACGGTGTTTAGATTGAGGAATTTAAACCTCTCCTGTCTGGTATCTCATACAACCATTCCTTCAGCACTAAACCCAGTCTAATCTAAACCAGGTTCAGTCAGGGCAATCAACCTCTGTATCCCAACACCCTGCAGTGGAAGTGGTCACCCTTCTACAAAAGGTATCAGAGACAAAGGAAAACTTACTTTATCAATGTTTGTGTTGTCCAGGGCAGCATCTATCTCATCCAAAATAAAGAAAGGTGCTGGCCTAAAGCTGCAGAAGACAAGACAGTATTTTGCATTTAGATGCCAAAATGTTAATAAACATTCGAATTACTTAACTCTCTAACAAAATTTTGGTAATATTTTGCAACATTATATTTATACTGATTTTAATTAAATAATTAGGTATCACTTTACATGCAATATTAAATAACAGAAAATAATTACCATTAAATAATTTCATTAAAATTCTAAATTTAATATATGATACTAAAGCAAAGCACAAGGACTTTGAATACTGCCCTAGCAGGCTTTGTAACACATCTGCAAGGGGGACACTGCCTCTCTCCCTGTGCCTTGCTCAGGCAGCTGCTTGCAGAATGCCACCCTCCCCTGCCCTGGCTAACCCACAGCACCCCTTACCTGTGGATGGCAAACACAAGGGCCAGGGCTGCCACCGTTTTCTCCCCTCCCGACAGGCTGTCCATGGGCATGAACCGCTTGCCCGGGGCCACACAGTTGAAGCCAATGCCCTCCAGGTAGGGCTCCTCGGGGTTCTCCAGGCTGAGGAATGCCTGCAAGCACACAAATGGCACTGTTAGAAGTGGGCTGTATCACATCACTAAGGTGGGAATGCTTTGGGTTTAAATACTGCCCCAGCTAGCGTGGAAACCAGAGAGTTGGCTTTGTTTGCAGGGAATTCCTGTTCACCCATCCCTGGAGCAGCACTACCAAGTTCCCAGGGAATATGGTTTTGTTAAGGAACCAGGAGCAGGAGGAAATGGCAACACATATTTGTTATTTGCAAACTTTCAACTACTGAACAAACTCATTTTGATCACCTTTTATGTATCTGCTTTGATTTTTTAGTTATTAAAATGTTAGACGTCAAAAGTAGCTTTGTTTCTGTAGCTCAAAAGACAATATATTTGCAAAACAACCCTTCTTGTGAAAGCTCAGCTTTACAGAACCCAGCTTTGAGCTGGAGGAGGACTTCAACACAAGCAGCCTTTCTCTGTACTGTGTCCTGGTTCTCAGGGCCAAAAATTCAAAGTATGATTTTAAAGGAATGACCATTTTTCCGAACCACTAAAAAGTGCAATGGGTAAGATCTTTGCTACGTGGTTTGTTTTTCTCATTAACAGAAGAGACAATAAAAGAATACAATTTCTTCCCCTCTGCACAGGGGGAGACAGATAAAAGAGGAATTTCCATACTTCACCCTGATTTCAAAGGTGTCCTCTCAGAGACACAGCAGAAGAAAACCAAACCAACACACAACAGGTTGAGGGGAAAACACAGAATGTGAAGTTTTAAAACAGACAAGAGTCCAATCTCGAGCCCTTTAAAGACTTCACAGCCTATGGAATTTGATGTAACCAAAGCATTTGGGAGTTCCCTCTTGGCTTCTGGTATTAATACAAGAACAGTAACAAAGATAATGGTGGGACAACTTCTCAAGTGGGGTATAAGGAGCTTCAAGACCTTGTACAGAACACTGATTTATGATTTTTGTCTGTACTAATGATTAAGTTTTTTTAATCACTTAGTATCACTACATGTGCAAACCAAGGCTATTTTTAAATGAAGTACTCAATTACATTTCACATTTGTGCTCTGATAACTTCTGAGTCTGAAAAATACAAAGAGTAAAACTAACCCACACTGAGCAGTTCCCAATTTAGTCAGCAGATCCTCTTTCTCTGCCTCATATCCAGCATGCTGTGGCTTATTACTCCGTTCTCTGTCCCTGACCTCCTGCAGTCTTTATTATTTGGGCCATTTTCTCCTTCAGGACTGAGACTGCCTTTGCAAAGCCCAAGTGTTACCTTACTGTAGGTAACAAAGCACCCAGTGAGGCCTTTGAGGCCAAGCCTCCGAGCCCCTGACCCACCTGAGCACTGCTGTTCCTGCAGAGCTTCTTGTAGATCCTGTCAATGGCTATGGAGGCGTGTTCAAAGCACCTGCTGAACAGCTCATACCTCCTCTTTTTCACCTCTTCAAATTCCTGCTTGCATGTTCTGGCCTCCTTCCTGCTGCTCTCAAAAGCTGAGGGAAAACAAATAAAAAAATCACTGGAATTACTCTGTAAGAAGCCTCTGAGCCAAGACACACAACACATGTATGTTTGGCTCCATAAGCAGCACCAAGGAAAACACTGCAGAAAAAAACCACAAAGAGGGAGTATACCAATACTAGCAGTTTCCTTCCTTTGAAATCTCTCAAATGGAGGCCCCAAACCCTGAGAGGTTGTGATGTATTCAATGTGCTCTACACCACATTCATCTGGAGCAAGGAACAAAATCCTTCTCCTAATTCCTTCTAGAGGCTGGGCAGCCCTAAACTGCTCCAGCACTGCCCTCGTCCAGCTCCAGAACCCCTCCCGTAGGTTTCTTACTGGGTTCATGTCTGCAGTGCCCTCTGAGGACACTCAGCAGTTTGAAGAAATGCTCCTGTCTGAGTTCTGGACAACAATTTTAAAGTCAGTTATTTTCAGAAAGCAAGAAAAATACTTTATGATGCCTTTTGGGCAACAAAGTCTCTTTCCAATCATTCAAACAGGATTTCAACTGCACACTCAAGTGTATGTTAAAAATTATTTAATTAAAAAATAACTGAGGATAACACTTGAGCACAAAAAAATACCTTAGTACCTGAAAGAGGCAAAGCCAGCAGGGCCAAGCCCAGGAAGAAGCATTTCCACTGGGGTGAAAACTCTCAATCACAAAAGAAATGGACATGAAAGACTCTGTTACCGTCTATGGATTCCTGGAACTTGCCCCGAGCTATCTGGAGTTTCTCCACTGCTCTCAGGTTTGGAGCAGCTGTCTTCATTAAAGTGGTCTCCTTGGATTTGATTTCCTGCTGCATCTGCTTCAAACGAGCCTCAATATCTTTATCAGATTCTAGCTCCTAAAGAAAAAAAAAAATACTAGAGCAATCTAATCTGCTTTTAGGCCAGGCCATTTCAACACACATGGCAAGCACTCGTGGTTTCTGAGAGAACTACCCCACTCATTAATAGCTTTAGCTGGAAACAACCAAAACACACCACTCAAGAGTCTTAGTTCTCACAATAATCTCCAAGGCCCTCAGTATTCTTCCACAAGACCTTTAAAAGCAGAAAGCCGATTCCCTTCCCTCACTTGCCTTGTTACAATACAACCGTGGAAGAATTAGTGCTTCACCACTTGATCTGTAAAGAAAACCTCTGAAGACAGATACTCAGGGAATTCTTGGAGACAAGTTCCAGTGATGACAGAGACATCCTTTGCTCTGTGCTTAGCCTCTGACATTTAGTTATTTTTCTTAGGATTCAAAAGGGAAAAAACACTACAAAAGCTGCAGAGAAAACGTGACCTAATGAGTTTTTAGAGAGGGCAGGATGGGAAGTGTCAGTCTCTGCAAACACCACAGACAGAAGTGGTAACAGGCCCCAACAGCCATCCTTGAGTTCTGGAGTTTTGAGCCCTGACATACAGTGATGAAACTTCACGGCAGAAGGTAAAGGAGGAAGGAAGAGTCAAGGTTATATTAACTCTTCCTCAGTTCCATTTCTGTGGTTCAGAAAAGCTCTAAGTCAAAGTCAGTTATATGGCAAACTGACCTATCCAGAAACCCTACATGGCAACGCTGTGTGCGACTGCAAAACCTGAGCACACAGACACGTGCACTGGGGCTTAGCAGTGTTTCAGTAACAGCCTGGGCTGAAGAACAAATAATTTCAACAAATAAAACATTTTAAACAAAAAAACAAGGTCAATCACTCCATCTCTAATAGTTTCAAACAAAAAAGGATACCTTCAGGTCTTCCTCTAGGTTGTTGTAGTCGATCTGAATTCCCTCTTCCCTCTCGTAGATCCCTGATGTTGACTGGGTGTCTTCTGTTTCAGTTCCCAGCTGGAAGGTGAGGGACATTCCAGTTCAGAAATACAACTGTTAACTTTTAAACTGTTACACCAATTCATTAAAAGGACTTAAAATGAAGAGACAGCGGTAACAGGGTGTGAGGTAAACTTATTCCATGGCTCCTCCAAGTTGGTTTTCCTACTGCTCACCTCCTTGGTTTCAGCTCTTCCTTATCCACGAGCAATGAGAGCTGGTCACGAGTAGTTCTTGTTTTTTCCCTTCACAGACTGCCCACCCCACCTCACTGCATTTTGTCTGCTCCTGTTCATACCCATCCTCCAGCAAAAATACCTTCCTAAGGAATAGATTTAACAAGACTCCTCCCAAATTCACACACTTCTTAAAAGTCCTTCAAAACCCACAGCTCTCTTGTTTTGTAACAGTGGAGAAAGTTTATTTCTCTGCACAAAAGATATGCTGGACAAAGAGTCAAATAATGAGGGTCAAACCTCTGAGGGCAGGAATGTTTCTATTTTAGCCTACCTCTGATTTCTGTGAATATCTGCACCTACTCAAGACAAAAGGATAACTTTATATACAGTGTTTATATTATAGAGGATTGACCAAATATGATCTCGATCCCTGTGTGTCCTCTTGCATATCTTCACACCAATTTTCTTGTATCACAGTGATTTTAGATATTTCACAGGAATATGTTTCAAGCACAAGCAAAAATACTTGCAGACAACCTCTCTTTCTACAAAGATAAACAGAAATCCTTCTCTTGAATGAATGAGGCCTGATCACATGAAAATAACACATTTGTTTGAGCATTACTGTGGGGGACAAACAGTCCCGCAAGGAAAGAATCTTTTAATTCATGACTGAATAACTGCTCCCTCAGGATATCTATCTTCTGCAAACATTTTTAAGTACCTCTACTTCACTGATGTCATCCAGGGATCCAAACATCAGCTTGATTTTCAAGTCGTGCACCTTGCACTCAAGCAGCAGGTTATGCCTCTTCAATCTCTTCTCTTCCAGAGCAGTTTCTAGAGCTGCAGCTTCCCTCTGCAGTTTTGTGGCTTCCCTGCATGCACAAAAGGCATAGAACAACTCAAGAGCAGAAGCACTGCTGCTGAAAACACCCAGAGAAAACCAGCACGATAACACAGCATGGAGAACAGTCTCCAAGCACCAGGAGGGCTCCTTCCCCTGCAGCCCCCAGTGCACAGCGGGAAATGGTGCTGTGCTCCTGCCATCCCCCCCCTTCTCCCACACGACTCCAGGGGGAGCCTGAGTTTCACTGGACTGCCAAGTGCACTCCACAGCACGTTAAAACCCTCTTCCTAATCACAACTCTGCTCTGTTCAGCTCTGCTGAACACAGGGGGAGATCTGATCCTTTTAACATTAAATCAAGGATCTTCTACCACTGCTCTCCTAGAAACACACTATGATTCTTGGCAATAAACTCCTCTGATAGCATCAAGCTACCAGCAGCAGAAACATAACATCTTGTGTTGCTAAAATGACACACTCTAAGTGAATTCCTAGGCACACTCCATGGGTTTATAGAAAATTCCCCAAGTTTCCTTAGCCACACTGTGCCAGCATGTCAGGGTTTTTAAACAGTCATGACTCCTGAATAAGAGACATTAAGCACATCAATAATAAGCAAGCACAACAAAACTGAAGCACAAACCATCCTCAAAGTGGCTGATTTAATGCAATAGAAGGACAACACATGGAGAATTATCTCAGCAGCACAAGTAGGAATTACCTATTAAGAGTTAACATCTTCCTTCTGAACTCCTCAACTTCATTTTGGCTTTTCGTAAACTGAGATTTTTGAGCACTTAAGCTGTCCTTAAGATGTTGCTGCTCCTCCACAGTTTCATTCACTTTTATTAGAAGCTTCTCCTCATCCTGCACAAAAATATTTACATTATTAACTTGCTATCAAAACAAAAAAAAAGGAGCTAAAAGTTTAAACCTGTTACACCCAAATGTTACACCACAAAATCCGAAAGGCACTGTGGGGGGTGGTTTCTTCACTTTGTGGCAGTTTTATACACCTCACTTTCCATTTTTATTCGAAGCACTGTTATATGTGTTATCTCCTTCCCTTTTCTGTGTGCCACAAGCACAGTTTATTTAACAAGCACCATCAGCACAACAATGAATACTGTGAAGGAGGAGTCCATACATATTGCTTCAACTAAAAATATCAGTTGGTTTCACAGAATTATATTAAATCTTAGTGGCTGTGAGACCCTTAAGGATGTAAAGCATCAGAGTTGTCTACTCTTACTCATGAAATTTCCTCCTGAACCTCAGCCACATGCTGCTGGTTTTATCTGTAGTTGTATGTTGCCATTTCGTATCAACAGAACATGACATAACACTGTGCACACAGTAATACAAAATTTACTTTTTAGAAAGCTTATTTTTAATAAGGCCCAAATATGGCAGGTTATTCTGAGGTTAAAATGCATCTGCATTTTTGTCAACAATTACAAAGTCATCACTGAATGAACCCCTTGGAGAATTCCTCCACAGCCCCAGCCACACTTACTCAGAACTGTAACTCAGTGCATTCTCTCCTCTCAGCCCCACACAAAGCCTGACTGCACAGGTACCTGTCGCAGCCTGAGAATCTCAGCTTCATCCTTCTGCACCGTCTCCCTCAGCTTGCTGACCAAGTTTGTCAGTTTTTGGAGATGATCCCGATTATACTCCAGCTGAACGTTCAGCCGTGTCTTCTGGTTTTCAAACTCCAGTCTAGGCAAAGGACAGGATTTCAATCAACACTTACAGAGCAGCCTGCTAACTGTGATTATGAAGTTACGACAAGGCACATTTTCCCTCTGACCATTCAGACGGCATTTTTATCTCTCCCACGTGAACACAAAAATCTGCATACATTTGGATCATTGATTCCACCACACCACATCCTGTGGATATACTGCAAGTCACAAGGATACAGTGATAACAGTGAAGGAAATGCAATATGGCTCTATCAATATGGGAAGTGACACTGAAGTTCAAGAATCTAGTTCATTTTAATACTCTCCTTCATTAAGATATTAACTTGTGGTCCTGTGACATGTGCCTGGGAGAGGAATACTAACTGAGGCTGCCTGTGAGAAAACCAAGAGCCTGCTTTCCTTATGTTCCTATACCAAATCCCTGCATCGTACCCCCGGTTCTCATGAAGATTTTTGGTACGTCAGTGACCCTTCATGCTGTTCTCAGTGTGGGACAGTGCCACTTTTCAATGTGAGTTTGAGAAAACCATTATTTGCTTTATTTTCTGCAACAGTGCTCCCAGAAAAGTAAATGTTACCTTCCAAGTTTGTTGCAAGCTGCCAGTGACTCCTAAGTGTCTAATAAGCCCAAAGCATAGCACTGGAACTCATCCCTAACTAATCCTTGTAGTGAGAAGAGAACCTTTCACTGCCTCCTGGGCTTTTGTGCTGTTCCCTGTGCTGGAGTGTCTCAAGTACCAGCGTGCCCCATCTAATGCCAGCCCCTGGTTTACATATCAGTGACAAACAGCACCTTCTCTTAGCAACCTCCTCTTGCTGTCTCACGTGTTCCTCTTCATACACTCGGATATTTTCTATACCAATCTCTTCACAGAACTCCTGGAAAACAGCGTCTTCAACCTTTGAACAGAGAGAAATGGAGTAAAAAGTGTTATGCTATTTAGTACCTCACAGATGTAAAACATTTACACCATCACTACAGGCTGAATTTTTAAGGTACTTTAAGAAAGAGCAAACAACTACTGATAAGGAATTTGTACTTGAAATTTTCCAATAACCCTTTCAGCCCAAATGCCAGACACAAGATGCAAGATACGATCTGCAAGATGTAACTCTGATGTAAGATCACCTTGACAGCACCTGGTCACCCCAAAGACAATTCATCAGTGTGACCAATTGCCCTGGTTTTGCCTGTTGTTCCCAGCCAGGTGAAGAAGAGAAAGCTGGACAGGTCACTACTCAGATACACCAGGTCTCTTGGTGTAGTTCAGTTCTTCATTTTAATTCTTTCAAGAGATCCATAAATATGATTTACTATGTTCCAACTACAGCAAAGTCAGAGCAACAACACTGCCATGGAATATTTCACTTCCTAATTACACAGGGGATACTAACAAAAGCCTCAGCCAAAACCAGTCTTAAGATTCATATGACAAATTTAGGCAGGCAAATAGGTAGAGTGTGTAAGACAGGGCTGAATGAAGAACAGCAACAGACTGTTTAAAAGGAAACTCAATGGACTGAACAAAATCTTATGAGAACTTTACAGATCAAACCCTGCTTTACATTGCTTTAGTACTCAGGCTGTTTTAGCCTGGGATCCAATCAAACCAAGTAGCACTGCTCTTGGAAAGCAACAACCAGTCTCCATTTCCTACTTATCTTTCTTTATTTTCAGCACAAGCAAAAGAAAAGCTCCCCAGATCTGAAATCCCTACAGCCCAACCATCAATGACAGTGTCAGTGTTTGCAGGTGGCAGACACCTGCAGCCCCTCATGCCTGCACCACAAGCAACACAGAGAGCACCAGCAGTTTTGGCTCCTCTCCACATGCAGGATGCCAGTCAGATTAATCCAAGGCTGACTGATGAGGATGGGGCAGAGGCCAGGAACTAAATTACACATGCATGATATACCTCGAGGAACTGCAGACAGAGGTGAGCAATCTCTCCTTCTCTAACAATCTACCTTTACACCAGCATTTAGGTGTGAATTTCTCAGATAAAACTGCAGCACCACTTTTTCACAAGACTTTCTTCACAAGCTTTCTGTTTGGCAAGAGTAGGAACAAAGGCAGCTTCCAGACAGAGGTAGAGATAGGGTGCTTATTTCCCAGTGAGGCCAGAGGTACTGCCCACTCAGCAAAACAGAGTAGGAAACCCCTCCTAGCACCAGATTTACTGAAATTCCTTTCACTGAATGCCTTCAGTCTCTTCCTGACAGCCCTGCTCTGCAGGGACTGTTCTGGGGACCACGGGAACATTAGAGAGCACCATAACGGATAACAAATTTGGACAAGTGGGGATAGAACAACATCCCCAAGTCCTCCATCAGCAATGTCTCAAAAGAGAGGATGAGTAAAGAACACCCAGTTTTATCATGGGCTAGCTCCATTTTCCATAAATCGGACTCAAAATGAACACAGGCATACAAAACTCTTAAAAAAATAAATCAAACCCCAACAAAGAACCAGAACAAATCCCCAAACAACAACATTCAAAAAGCCCCAATGAACCCCATTCCCACCGACCCCCCCAAAAAAAAAACCAAACAAAAGCCACCAAAGAGAAACTCCCAGAAGAATAAAAACCACCACCAAGCCCCAAAACAATGAAATGAGGAATCTGCTGACAATCCTTGTGCACACCTTGGGTTAAGACTTTCAGAAAAAAAATTTCTGTTCCAGGGTAATCAGAGTGCCCAGACAATAAAGCCCAGATACTGGCTTACTTCCCCACAGGAGAAGGGAATCTTCACACTGTGCTGTTCTAGATCCATTTTCCCACTAGCCAAGGGCGTAGCAGGTCATGCCCTTGAGCTGTGTCACCTGCACAGTTCAGACCAGAGCCCTCTCACAGTGCTGAGAGCTGCTCTCAGCTCTACAAACCTGTGTATATTAAGCAAAGCTTCACGTAATCAAGAGGCAGGTGCATTTGGGTGGTTGGGTTTGTGTCTGGTACTTGCCTGTCCCAGAACTTGAGCTCTAAGGAAACTCCTTTGCAAAGCTGTGACACATACACACTAACACCCAAGTGCACCTCTGTTTGCAGCCCCCTGGGTAAGAAAGGTACAGGATGGGCAAAGATTGCTGGAATAGCTTATAAGACTTGTTGACAAAGTAGTTTACAAAGTGAAAAGGTGTCCAAGTTCTAGAAGTCAGCAGGAACAGAAGCTTCTGTAGCACCACAGAATTAGCTGTTTGATAGAAGGCATTACCTCATTAATTTTAGCCTGAAATTCTTCTATTTTTCTTTTTCTTTGTGCTATTCCTTCATTCAGCATATCATACTGAGACTCAATATTTACCAGTTCACTTTCCAGTTTTGATTTTTCCTAAACAGAAAGAGATGGTAATTTTTCTTAATAGAAGGGTCAACTTCCTAGAAATTAAAAGACAGTTCTGTTTCAGATTAACTGTATTTTCCTGATTAAAATCACTATTTCCTTCTCAAATGCCACTTACCCACTATTATTGCCAATTTGCATGCAATAATTACAGTTTAATGAGACAAAAAAGCAAACTAAGCACCACAGAAAGTGCCCTTTGAGTTACAGACTTCTGCAGGTTACTGAATGATAAAACAAGCTTACCAGAAAACCAAATTAAAAAAACTCAAAGAGAAAAAGGCTCATCTAAAGTACTTTTTAATCTTGGTTTTCTGTATTTTATTATATTAATTCCTAAGTTGTAATTGCTGTATGTAAAACTTGAACTGAATTAAAAAAGCAACATAAGGAAGCAGCATTTACTTTCTCTGGTAATTAGTTAGCATGATACAATTCCTAAACATGAGAATGAGGAAGAGGTAGCATTATACCATGTAGAGATTAGCAAGATGTTTCTTTTTAATGAGCTCCAATTCACTCTGTGAGTATTTCAGTCGTGTCTGAGTCCCGTGGCACTGAGCACGCAGCTGCTTCAGGTCAGCCTCCTTTCGCTGGGTCTTCACCAAGGTCTGGAAACGTGTGGGGGTGGGAGAAAAGGCACTTTAAACCAAAGGTGACCTCTCTGAAAAGGAGTTATTTCCAGATTGCAGCCTCACTGACACAGGCCTCATTCAAGGTAAAGGCTGGTCAATTCAAGAGGGATTTTGTAAGTGACTGATTTCTCCAAAGAAAGCATCCACTTGCAGATTCCTGAATTGTTACTGCATCCCTCTTATAAAAAGCAAACAGCACAGGTATGACATTGATTCACATGGGCAGGTTTTGGTCCATGCAAATCTTCTCATGTTGACAGATCACATCTTCTTTTCCACTACAAGTCCCAGGTACTTTGAACAACAGCTCTTTCTCCTGGTGGGAGCTGGGACCAACAGTGCTGTCCTGGATCTCCACCCGTGATCCAAACTCCCCCCAGCTAAGGGCAGAGATGCACAGCTGACTAACTGGAAGAGCATAAACAGCTACCATGTCCTGTCTGCATCTTCTGCAAATTTAAAGAATCCCCTTTTCAGAAAAACACCTTCCCAGAGCTGAATGAAGTCAGACACAACTTTTACACCTTCATGACCAGCAGTAAAGTGCTGCTAAGAGACTTACCTTTAACTCATTGATCAAGGTATCCCTTCTTTCTTTCATTTTACTCATTTCTTTATCATCCCAACATCTAGCTTTAAATCTTAAATCACTGGATCCTCCAGAAATCACTCCAGATTTCAAAAATAAAGTTCCATCAAGAGCCACTGTCTGGAATTAAAAAAAAATAAAATTAAACCCAAACAAATCTTAACAAAACCAGCCAAAATACCGTCTGAAGCAGTGCCCAAGATATGCTAGTTAAACAAGCAACAACCACATTTGAGTTGGACTTCAATTTTTTTTTCCTATTCCAAACCTATTAACATGAGATACACGAAGTCACACAAAATGTCTCTTTGTGTCTTAGCACTAAGGACATCTTGGTATTATTACAACTGATTAGAAAATGAAGTGAAACTGTACCATTTCCTTGCATTTAGAAAGTTCATATAAGACACTTGTGTGTATGCTGGTACTTAGAAGGTTCTGTCTGGCTCAGTAGAACAAAGCAAACAACATGGAGTAAAGAAACGCAGCCTCTTTGTACACAGAAAGTGCAGATTCTAGTGAAGAACACGGGCACTTTTGTGACTTGATTCCAAGTACACATGATTTCACACTCACCTTCAACTTAAAGCTGTTTTAATCAAGATTTTTAAAGGTTTATTAAGTGCATAAAGGACTGTCTTCAGCAATACAGCTATGAACAAGGAGAAAGAATTGCAGGAAGTGACAGAGAAGCTTCCAGTCCTTAACATGGCCCACATCTACAACTGAGAGAGTCTGGCAGATAGTTGAAAGAATTTTGAAAGCATTTCTTCAAAGAAAATCTTGCAAGATGAAGTCTGAGCTTTTAAATCAGATGGTTTTAAGTGCAGGATTATCCATCCCTCCTCCTCTTCTTCTCATCACAAGGACCATACCCAGAGGCATATTTGGACACTAACTATCCTCTAATTTGCCTGTCCCTTTTCCCAGGAAATCACTTAAATTTACTATCAGACAGCGGTAAAAAAAGCCACATGAAGTATTTGGTGGTTTGTCTGGGTGGGATAGACAGCAGAGCACCACTGTGTTTATCTGTAATACTTCATAGCACGTTTAGAAAAGAATTACTCAAACGACATGAAACAAACCACTGCAGTGACAAACACACAGAGCAGACTGCAGCTCCTTACTTTGAGCCTCACAGGTCCATCGAAGGCGATGTGCTTGGCGTCCCTCATCGTCTCACAGACCAAGCTGTTGCCGCTCACAAACTGAATCACTCTTTTCAGTGGAGCAAATGGGGTCTGTACAACATCCACCAGCATCCGAGCTCCTTTTATCTCCCTCAACTTCTCGTTGATTGGTTTAACCTGGAAAGCAGAGCAGCAGTGTCTGGAATGCCTGTTGTCAGAATAGAGCACGCCCAAATCAGAGAGGGCTGGGGACAGGACGTCCAGGTAACAGGATGGCACCTGCAGGAGTCACTCCTGTGCTCAGAAAGGGGCAAGGAGGCCTCGAGGACCTACAGCACAGGCAGCCTCAGTTTAATCTCAGAGAAGGTGATGGAGCCACTTATCCCAGAAACCACTTCCAGGCACGTGAACAAGAAATCCTGGAGAAGCAGTCAGCACGCATTCACCAAGTCAGTCATGTGTGATTGACATAACAACCTGGCACCATGAAACAACTGGCCTGGCAGAGCAGGGGGGACCAGGGCATATTGTGTACCTAGACTTCAGGAAGGCTCTCAACACTACTCCCACAAGATCCTCACAGAGAAGCTCATGAAAAAGGGTCTGGGTGAACAGTGAGGTGGACTGAAAACTCCTGGCCCTGCACAGGACACTCCAGCAGTCCCACCACATGCCTGAGAGCACTGTCCAAACCCTCCCTGAGCTCAGAAGCCAGTAACCAGTCATGTCAACCCTGGGATCAATCCCCTTTAACATCCTCAGCAGGCTGGAGAAATTCACTTCCCAAGTCCTGTGCCTTAACACTTAAGCCTACTTTTGTTAAGCTTACATGATCCACTATCAAGATTTACAAGTGTATTAACTTCCTGATGAAAGGAGAAAGAAAAATGTACTCACATCAAGGTAATCCAAAGCAAGAAATGTTTCAGGTTCAGCTCGTTCCTGTTTCAGGAACTGAATACAATCTCTTGCTGTTTTCTCAGTGGCAACAACAATAGCAGTCATGTATCTGCTGAACACCTTGGTAACAGCAAGCTGGTATTTTTTATGGATAGGATGACACAGGTCAAGCAATCTTCCAAACTGAAAATTAAAACAGAGAAAAATATTAATATCTTACTTTAGATATCAAATAATGTTTCTACAGACAAGATACTGGAACAGTAGGAGGAAAACATGTTACGTATCTACCAGCTGCACTCCCACAATGGCTGTCCATCAGAAAAACCAGAAACCATAATAGTCATCAACCCAGCCTGCAAAGTGTGCCTTCTGAAGTGATCTAATTTTTCCTCTCAGGTTGTAGTTACATAGCTCAGTGTTTTACTGAGACTCTCTAGCATACACTTCTAGAAGCATGACTGAGTGACAAAGTTAGCTAAGCATCTTTTTTTCAGAAATAGAAAGTATCTAACACTCAATAAGACCTCAATAAAGTGACAATAAGGTCTTAAATAAATACAACTGTTAACTGGAAAAAGGCAGCAAGAGAGGCACTATTCCAGTTTCAACCCCAAAAAAGAAGAACCTGCTTATTTTAGTAGCATACAAAGAATAAAAGCTGTTTTTCTCATACTGCACAGTCTAAATAATCACTAAATAACATCTCCACAGATAAAACTGATTAGTTCTTTGTTGTACATGCTCCCAAAAGAACTTTTGCTCCCCTTCTGTAACTATGGGCACAGCTGAGCTTTCTCTGAAGGACCAAACCTGCGGATGCCCATTGTGAACATCATAACCTGTGAACTCATGCCAGAACAATTTTTCTGCTTGTTGACATGTAGCTGCTGGTCTCTTCTTGCAGATCTACAGTTTCATCCTTATCAAACTTAAACAAGTGAAGAGACAACCAGTAAGAGCTGTCTGTGATAGGTCACTCACAATGCTGTCCCAATGATGTACTGGGATCCAGACTGTCCAATTTACCCCAGCTGCTTACTCAGTCTAAAGCAGAACTCCTAAGCCTTAGCTCTAAAGTAAAGCACTGCAATTAGGCCATGCCATTACCACAGAGTCCGGGTAGAGCCTCTTGAGACTCTCCAGCACCTCTGCCCTCATCTGTGCCCGCCTCCCCTCGTGGCAGTCGATCTTGGCACTCTGCAGCTCCTCAGCGAGCCTCGTCAGCTCCTCGTTCACTTCAGCCATTCTCACTGCTGACTTCTCAATCTCCTCAGCCAGCGCCGCCTCCTGCTGCCTCCTCTCTGCTAATGATTCACTTCGGGCAGAAGCAAAAACACAAAGTGATTCACTCTGTCATTTATACACACTTCCAGTATCAGCTAAGGTCATCCTGTGGTCACCTCACTCCACATGGAGTAAAAATCAGGCAGAAGACAAGACCCAGGAGGCAAGAACTGAGCTAATACACAACGTAAATATTAATGCTGTCTAGAGCATCACAACTGCAGAACTGCCCTGCTCCCTTGCTCAGAATTGGTCCACTAATAGCCCCCTACCCACAGTGACATAATTTTCAAGAGATTGGAATAACAGAAATGATTTAAACAAAATACGGATTAGTTATCATACCTCCTACTTCCTTTTGGCAGCTACTTTAATAAGCTATTAAGTAGAATTAGTAGGAATTCTAATTCTTACTAAAATTTTAAAGAAAAAATTAGAAACCTGCTATGCTATTTGTAAAATGTCTAATACACAATAAATCAAGTTAGCTTTTAACTTTTTACACATACGTGCATATCTTGACATATTCTTCCAACTTCTCTATGCGTTTCTTATGCTCCTCTATTTGTTCCACAGTCTGCTTTATGGTTTCCTATGCAATCACAAACAGAATGTGTTAAAAACCAACCACATGAAAATCACAGCTTACAGCAAGATATAAAGCTCTTAATTCAGAACAAGAACTGAGACACATCTTTTCTTCCTTACTGGTATTTCACATGAAAGCAACAGCATCTCTTTTACAATAACAGATGCCAAATTGCACCATGAATAATAAAGGGAAATTATTTTATCAAGGCTATCACTGGATTTCTTGTGTTCAGCTACAGCTTAGAGAAAGCCTCCTTAGCACAGAGAATTGTGACACCAACAAATAAAACAACTTTAAACACAGAGTTAGTAAATTATAGGTGTGGGCCCACACAACCAACCTCTGAAAAAATTTAGAAGCCTTTTTGCTAAACCTGCTGCAAGATGAAAACTGAACTAACACTTGCAATGTGTCTCCTCAGCTACGGATTTGATTATGTCAAAACACTGAACATATTTCTATAGAGAGGTAGAATTAGGCTTTAAGGAGAAAAAGGTCTCTCTGCCCCTCCCTCTGGTATAACTCTAATTTGATACAAATACCTCAACTTCGTTTTTCTTCCTTCGATTAAGTTTCAGCCTTTCTTGATCTCCTTTATCCTCCCAGCGCAGTTTCTCCAGCTGCTGGGTTAGTGTAGCTACCTTCTTTCTTGCTATTTCCTTTAGCTCTCTGTAACGCTCCAACTGCACACAAAGAAATCAGAAATAAACTCACTTCTTGGAAAGAGGGAGGACTCCTGTTGTTCCAGCCCCAAGTAGCAATTGCCTGCTTTATCACCCTCTCGCCCTGAGACCCTGCTGAGTTTTCTGTCCTGCCCTCCCACAAGGTACCATGTCTCTACATGACATTTGCAGTTTTGGTTTTGTCTGAGCTGAAGAACAAACAGATCACCGGAAATCACGGGTCACTGGGGAAATAATGGTCTCCCTGTGATCAGGGGGTGCTTCTGGGCCTCCCAGTTCACCTGACTTTCTCCCAGCTCCACATGTGCTGCTCTCTGCATTATCTCCTCTTCAGCTTTCTCCTCAAACGCTCTCCACGCCTTCTCAATATCACTCAATTCTGTCTCTAGTTCTTTTATGTTCTGCTTTTCCTTATCACAGTGTTTCTCCTTATCCCTCAGAGATTTTTTAGACATTTCTACTTTCTTGATTTGGTAGGATGTATTTTCCTTTGCTTTTATATAAAGGGGTCTCTGCTGAATCAATGATGCTTCCAGAGTCCTAAAAAACAAAACCAAAAACAAACCCAAAGCAAAAACCCCAATCAACCATCACAAAACACAGCCAGATAACAAAACCACAGAGCAAAAAGAGAAAGGGAAAGGGGGGAGAGAGGGAGGAGGGAAAAGAAGAAATCCCCCCTTCTCACCCACACATGCAAACAATCAGTTTTCAACTACAAGGCTGGGGCTGTACTGGGGTTTTACACTGTGGGGCTTTTTTTATATATCCACTGAAAACAGTAATTTAGGAAGCAAAGTATAATCTTCTAAAACTTAATAGCAGTGGCATTTATGTAATGAAATTACTGACCAACTGGGCATGGTGGGAGGTGAAAACCATGTCTAGGTATCACTTCAGTGCCCTGCTAAAACTGCCTTCCATAGCCCTGGGCTATCACCCACCCACCTGTGTCACAGGCCATGCACACCTGCCCAGCAATTCCCAGTGCAAACCACATTCAACTCAACTATCCCAGGATCTGATGGAAAACCTACTTCATTTCTTTTTCCATATGCTGGAGGTCCCTGTTTAGTACACCAAGCAGTTTTTTCTTGACTCTAAATGCATCTTCTGCTGCAGCAAGAGACTCTTTCTTGGTATTAGCCTCCATATTCTTTTCATCCAAACTGGTTTTCAGGAAGTCAATGCTTTTTTCATTGTGATAAAGCAGAAAAAGCTTCAGCTGTATCCTTTCTTCATCCAGTTCCTTGATTAGTATCTGGTAATGCTCTGCCTACCAACATTAAAATTTCATTTATGGTTTATAAAAATGGTTTTCCATCATTAGCAGTCTAATTTCAAGTCCAAAGTGAAATAAGATGACATCCCAGTAGCTATAATTCTAGTAATGTGCACTAATCATAAAACTCAAACATTTAATACTTAATTACACTGGCAAACCCATCTTTTCATTTATTTAGATTTTATTATATGCACTCCTCCACTCTTTTAAATGACACTAAATTATTATATAGTATGCCGCACTGAAAAAAACCCCTAGATTAAAATCAACAGGAGTTCGTGGTTTGTTTTTTTTATTAAAAAAAAGAAAAATGTATTTAAGCTTATAAAAGATACAAAGTCCGGTATCTCTACAAGCAAAAAAAAACCAATAACTGAGTTACCTCCTCTTTCTCTATCTTTGCTTGTTTGCGTTCTGCTGCAACACTTTTTTTCTTGTTATAGTTAAACTGTGCATCCTCTTCTGCTTGCTGCATTTTCTTCTTTTTTTCTTCATATTCTTCAGCCAACTCCCATGAATTACTGATTTGTTCAAAAAGTTGAGTTCTCTCCTTCGGCTTCTTCATTGCAATTGATTCTACTGTTCCCTAAAACAGAATGGCCAAAAAGAAGTAAATAAGGCAGATCCTTCTGTTGCCCAATGAATTTCTTCAGGAGCATAAAGTACAGACTGATCTCTGCATATATTGATAGTGGACAGAGGAGGATGGAAACACTTTTGGACTCAAACACAAGCAAAAATTTAGTGCCCAAAGGAGTATCACTCAGCCACTCACACTTGGATAAATGTTTCTGTAAAAATCAGTTCTTCCTTGAAACCTTCCTCAGCAACTGTAAGGAAGTAAGGAAGACAATTCTGTGCTATGTATTCATTGTAAGGGCAAGGCACTTCTGACCAATGACATTAAATTCTTGGGAACTAACAGCCCAGTAGAATTTTCAATCCCTTAATCCTAACAAAAAAATCCTTTACATATTCACGCATCTTTACTAATAAGAGTGTTTTAAGATGAAATTGCTTTTTTCCTAACACTCCTAGAACTGAATACACTAAGCATTTATAGAGACACACATTTTCTTATATCCTGTGAATAAAGCAAGCACTCAATTTCTTCCAGATTAGCTTCTTTCTTACTCGTGCACTCTTGTACACACAAACCCCATTATTTCTATTTTGTAGTCTTGTAGCTCTTGGTAAAGGTCAGGGAAAAAAAAATTAGTTAATTAAGGGTGCCCTCTTTTCTATCAAACACATAACTGTGTGCTCTATAAAATAATAACCTCAGAAGACTTTATTTTCCTTACAAAGTACCTTGAATGCTCACCTGAAAAATCAGGCAATTCCTGGCCTTGACCAGAATGCCTATCTTTTCAAGCTCGGATACGTAGGTAGATCTGCTGACAGGCTTGTCATTGAAGAGAAATTCAGTACAATTGCCTAAAGGAGGGAAGGAAAACTTACTACTGAAAATGGGTACAACACAAAATCCACTGGAAAAGAACTAAACCAGCGGAATGATTTAAGGGAGCAGCTTCATCAAAGAAAATAGATTCCAATTAGTCCTTTATCCCTTCCAATAATTCCATTTTTCTGTATGAAATTACAGAGTGCTCCAGTGCAGGGTGTCAGCCCCATTTCCTGGAGCCTACACCATTTACAGATCCCAAGGGAATTCCTACAGACAGATATAGTGCAAAGAACACACAATAATCACTCGCTGAACTTTTTAACTAATTTGCCCCAGTATGTTTTTTCATTTATACCTCTACCAAACTGCTACTGAAGGATTGTACTAACACTGAAGCATTAACCCATCCAGATAGGAAGTGATACTGGGCATCTGAAATTCCAGGCTGAGTATTTCTTGTCTCCCTGTCTTCATACACCAGACAACAGAGAGGATGTGCAGCAGAATGTACTACCTACCACGGATAACTCTTGAAAAAGTCTTCTCTTCCCCATCTTCCTCACAATACACTATCTTCACACTAGCTGTAGAAGAGACTGGTCTTCCAACATGGGCTCCATGAATAAGCTCCCGAACACTTTTAACTCGCAAGTTGGATGTCTTCTCACACATCACAAAGCTAACAGCGTCCATTATGTTAGATTTGCCTTAAAAGAAATTTTAAAACCTTGCTTTGACATGGCAGAAATGAGGCATTTAATTAACAATTCCCAGATCCATCCACCACAGCAATCAAGCTCTCTGGTCATAGTCCTTCCACAAAAATTCTCCTAATGGAATCCTCTTTTTCTTTTTCCCCTTCAGTCTTGAGCATTTCTGTTGACAAGCTTAATTACTTTCAGCCTTAAACTCTGCTGCTTTGGCAGTATTTTGACTTATTCTCAAAAATATCAGAACAGGAAGAATACCAGGAGGAAAAGAGAAAAATAGATAAATAAAAAGCCTCAGTTCAGAGATTATGTAAATATTTGCCATTTTCCTCCCTGGATTCATCTATAAAATGTACACAGATTTAAGTGGAAGAGTACCTGGAAAAAGTATCCCTAACTTTTGAGACTTTCCAATACAGGACGGTGGGGATAGGATGATAAAGAACATTATAACAGTGCTAAATATACTGAACTTACATTCATGGTCTTACTTCATTCAGGTAAGTGAAGAAGCTACAGGATCTAAAAATCTAAGTCATAGACTAAATCGCTATCAGAATGGGACAACTAAGATGCAAAGCAAAGCCCATCCGTGTGGCTCTGGGGACAACCCTCACCTCCCATCACATGGGGGAGTGGAGGGTGAAATCCCACTTGTGGAAGGAGCCTTAGGAAGGCCCTTCCATGAAATCCCACTTGTGGAAGCAGCTTTAGGAAGAAGGGGATCAGCACTGGTGGCCAACACCGTGCTGGTACCCTCCCTGCCGCCCTGGGCCGGCCCACAGGGCAGGGTCCCGCTTCCAGAGCGGCCTTTTGTTGCCGGAGCCCGCTCTACCTGATCCATTGGGCCCGATGACGCAGTTGAACCGCATGAAGGGCCCGATGACCTGCTGCCCGCGCCACGACTTGAAGTCCTGCACCACCAGCAGCTTCAGGTACCCCATGCCCGGGCTGCTCCCCACGGACTCCCCACACGCACTCCCGGGCTTTATTGCTCGGGTTTATTCCTCGGCTTTATTCGCCAGCCAGGGCGGCACCGCCTCGGCCTTCTCGGCCCAGCCCTCTCGGCC
>VWZF01006514.1:720006-753087 GCA_013396755.1 Sclerurus mexicanus | reverse complement strand
AGGGCCGGGGCAGGGCCGGGCCGGGGCCGGGGCCGGGGTCGGGTTCCCCTCCGCATAACCCCGCGGGGAGCTCCCCGCGATCCCCCCGGCGGGGCCGGTGTGTAATGCCCGGACACCGCTGTTCCTGGGCCCTAGGCCTGCTGTGGTTTCAGCGCCCCTTACGAACGCACCTCGTCGCATCAGTGCTGCCTTCACCTGCCCCTCACAGCACTCACCATGTGTGCCCTTAGCCACGGCCTCGTTTCTGGCTTCGTCTGAGTAGTTTTTAGCTGTCAAAAGAGTTGACCAGGTTCTTGGAGAACCATGGCTATTCCTTGACAGTTTATTTTAAAAGACACCAAGTGCCTTGACAGTAACAGAAAAGAAATACAGCCCATGTTTGTGTGCCATTAGTTTGCCGCCATGTGGGAGCAAACGTGGGGCCACATTCTGTCTTTGCCCGGGAGGGAGGCACTGGTCCTGTGGTGCTGTGCCCTGTGCCATGCCGTGCGTGTTCTGTGCCCTGTCCACACCTGCCACCCACCCGAGTCCCGCTCTCCCCTCTAACACTGGAAACATTTCCATTCCCTGTTACCTTTTCAACGCACTTCTAGTGAACCATCTCTGGTTTTTTCAATATGAACTGTTGCAGCTTCCTGTCATCTTGACTGTCAAAATACTTACCTGCTTTATAAATGAGAGCAGACTATGAAGGTAAAATTACCAGTGGTGATGGGGAAACCATACTCTGTGTAATGGAGCTGAAAATGTTTATAGCTCTATGTGTCGTGTAAATGTGGTGTTTTCATCTGTGTCATCTTTTCATCTGGTCACGTCTGTGACCAGACGTGTCATTATTGAAGCAAACAATATTGCTGGTCCTGGATTTTGTTTTAAGTTACCTACATGAGTGATGTGTAACAGATACTCTGCTGGTACTGGGTATGTATCTGTCTTGTACAGTTGTGAGTCAACCTAGTATGACAATCCCTGGTTTTAATTGTTCAAACACAGTATCTCTTAAAGAGCTGCCTTTTTTTTTTTTTCGTAGGTTGATAAAGATGCATTGGATGTGCAGGTCAAGGAGAGGAAACTTCAAGAAGCAATTGAAAAAGCACGAGATGAAAAATTTGGTATACTCATAAATACCATGATATTTCTGTGAACAGTTAAATGTCACTATCTGCTTCCTGCTTTCTTTTTCCCCTTGTGTATTCTCTGAATTCAGTCATCCAATTTATGTCCTATTCATGTTCATACATCTGCATTGGTACAATATGCATTTTCCTTGGCATCTTAAGATTTATATTGATGTGTTTAAACTAGGGTACATTGCCTAATGGACTGGAATTTTCAGTGTTTTCTCTTAATACCTGTTGACAAATAGCATCTTTTAGAGACCTGAATATACAGGAGCGTTAAAAAAAACCCCAACTTAATTACCATTGTTCTTTTCAGAATAATAGTGGCTCATCTGTTTTGATTGCTTTCCTGTAGAGTGAGCCCACGTCCTGCCAGGCCATTTTCCACAGAATATATGGATGCTGTGGAATCCTCCCTAGATTACTCTTGCTGGAAGCACGAATAGGGCTGTAAGAGGAGCCCTTGCTGAGTCAGACACACAGTCACACAGATGTTTCGTGCTGTGCCCTGCCCACCCAGCCCTTTGTGGCCCTGTGTCTGGCCTGCTTTCCTGAGCCATCAGGGGAACAGTCCCACGGCATGAGCTCTCTGGGGGCTTCAAGAGGAGCTGGGATGGAGCTGCCAAGAACTTTACAGCTACTTGTGGTTTTCCTGGCTGGAAAATACACCTGTCAGACTCTGACTCTTAGGGAACTGTCAGCAGCAATGTAGAATCTGACAACAGAGGAAATGATCTTTCCTTGTGAGTTATAGTTAAAAAGCTAAAATGGCTAGTTTAAGATGGGCGTTTGTTGTTTGTTTTTCTTGAAAATGCTGTAATTGATTTAGTGTTAATTAAATGAGCAGGAGCTATTAAGCTGTTAGTGCTAGCCAATTATTTTAGTGCTATGGTTAGACAAATGATTGCAACTATGGAAGAGCTATCTGTATTTCTCTAACTGGGACCTTGATTTTGCTTTGCTTCTTAATAAGCAACTTAATGTATTTCAGTTGTAGCTGTAAATGAAGAATAAAGGGGAAGAGTTGGTTTACAGCACATTTCATGTGTTCCTGCAGGTGTTCACCAAATGAAACCTCATAGTTCTAGAAGTAGTTATTATTGCATTTGTTCCATATGCAATATGGAACATTTATAAAATATACCTAAAAAGCTGAACAGATTTCAGAAGTCAATATTACTAACATTAGAATGTTTGCTGGGTTGGCACTCATAGATCAAATACTCTTTCCTAAGGCCTAACAGTTTGAAGACTTATATTCTGTTTATTAATCCTGAAAATTTAATTTGTATCTTACATGTACCCTCCCATGCCACAGGTGCACCTGTAAAACTTGTTTCTTCGTTGTGTTTGTTTTCTCTAGCTGATGACATGAAGAGGAATGACAGGCTCATGTGCCTGCTAGAAGAACAACAGAAAAATGAAATCAAAGACATGAATAAGGCTCTGAGGGAGTTTCAGAAGAATCAGACGCCAGAAACAAGGCGTGAGTTTGACCTGAATGATCCAGAGGCCCTCAAGAAAGACAGACCCGCCCGAGTTTCGGACACCGACCCACGCTGTACTATATCTAGCATGCAGAAGTTTGCAGGGGAAGACCTAAACTATGAGCAGAGGATGAAGTTCCAAAAGGAGCAGTTAAGAGAGTGGTCTCTCCAGCAACAGAAAGACTGGAAGACTGCACTAGCTGACCAAAAATTGGCAGGTAACAAAAAAGATAATGAAGTTTTAATCTCCTTTATCTGAAATCGTGAGGCCTCCGGTGAAAATATGGTATAGCCTATTGTGTATTTAACTTTTAGGAATACTGCAGCAGTTTCTACTTTACAGCTCTAATATACTCAATCTCTCCCTTCGGAAATCTGGATTTAATAACATGTGATGACTGTAGTATTACCTAGGTTTTGTTTCTGGTTTACATGTCAAAGTATGGGAGCATGCTGGAAACCCAGCTGTGTTTTGTATGCTTACTTCATCAGGCCAGATTGTCCAATCTGTACTGCTCTGGAGCAGACAGAATAATGCTGATTTATCTTTCCTATCTTGTCATGAAACGTTCTTTTCTGCTGTACTTAACATACTTTGTCATTTTCACACTAACTGTTTAGATAAGATAGGTTATGTAATAAGCTGATTCATGAGTCACCTGAAATCCTAAGATGGAAGGCTTTGATGGTAGGATTTGGAAATAGTTCTGTAATTCAGCTTGCTGGTTTTGTAGCTCCCCCTTGTCCCTTCCTGTGGTTAACTCATGTGGCAGGCACATCATGTCCATGAATATTGACTACAGTTCATTTTAATCTAATTTAGATGATCTTTATGACAAGTATAGGATTGAAATGGACCAAAAGATTATGGAGGAACAACGCAAAGAAGAAGAAAGCAGGCGTGCTGTCTGTACAGCCACTAAGGATTTCAATAGAATCCAGGTAAATTAGTGTAGGGTGGCTGGGTTGGTTGGTTTGCCTTTTAGAAAAAGTAGAGACACGGCAGAATCAGAGGTGCAGAAGTACAAGGAGTTACGTTTGCACAGAGGTTTCTTAGCACCTAACCTCCAGGGTTGTTTCATCAGTTGGAAGATTTGATTTGCTTTGCCAAGTGAACAAAGAAACCAAGGCTCTAGCTGTCCTCTCTCTCTAGTTACCCTCTGCCAAAATTGTCCCTCCTGGTTCTCACCTTGCTGGCTAGTGGGCAGCAACAGCTCAGGGTCTCTGATTATGGTATTTGTATGTGATGCTTTTGCCAACTGTATGCAGGTTGGAAAGAAATCTATTACAAGTGTTAACTTTGTTTCGTCCCTTAGTTCATATTTTCTCTTGGGAAAAACATGGCTTCTCTCCTCCCGCTGAATTTAGGCTGCTGAACTAGCTTACAAGAAAGAGCTGGACAAGTCTCAAACACTGAGAGAGAACATGGATGAAATTACCAGCCTCCTTCGAGGGGACTTCCTTTCGGAAAACCCTGACCAAGCACTCAGTCCCCAGGGGAATCATGTCCTCGTGGACCGGTGGAAAGGGATGAGCCAGGAGCAGCTGATGGCAATTCGCCACTGTCAGAAGGAACAAGTTCTGGAGAACCTGGTATTTAAACTCACATGCATGTTCTGCTTTCCTGGTTGTAATACTACTATAGGCAACGTTTGTAGGAGAAAAATACCCTTGTTTGCCCTGCACGTCCTATTATCAGTCTGGGTTTTCCATTGATCTGCATTTTACCCAAACTTTACTCAGTCTAGCTGAACACAGTGTCTCTGAACAGCTGGGACATGTCTCTGGAATAGGGTTACAGTAGAAACACTAATTATTGCTAATAGTTGCTGCTCTAAAGGTGCATGGAAGTAGGCAGTCAACATGAGAAGATCTACCCTTGCTGTAAAGTCAGGAGTGTCCAGGCATAGGCATTGTGAAGTAGGAAACTACTTGGCTCCCTCAGTGCAGAGGTTGTATTCATGACAGCTAGGGAATAGTGTTTGATTTTATCTTTTAATCTCTACAGCACCATAGGCTTTACTATGTCTTACCTGGTGCTGCTATTAAAGCTGAAGATCGAATTGTCCTTTTCCTGTGACCCTCAAGTGAACCCATTTAAGTTGCTAAGCTGGCAGAAAACGAGTACAAGCCAAGAGAAGTGAGGTTTTTGCCAGCCTGGTTTCTCGATTCTGTCCAATGTGATGCCAGAGGAGAAGTGAGGCAGAGTTACAAGGAGTTTGGGTCTCCTCCTGTGGTGTGGGTGGCTCAGCTATTACACCCTGTTAGCCGTATTGTGATGTCTGTGCACTTCTCACAAGTTACAACTCTGACTAACAGGACTTACAAGGAGAGACTTGACATCTACAGCTCCCTCTTTGAACAGGGAGAAAATGACTCGTTTTTCTCGCTCCTGTAGCGAATGCAAGAGCAGGAGCGGCGGCGAGACGCGGAGTGGGACAGGCAGCGTGTGCAGGCTGCGAGAGCCCAGCTGCTCCTGGAGAGGGAGCAGCAGCGGCAGCACCGCGAGCGGCGCCGGGACCTGGATTTCATGAATGCAGAGCTCTCCCAGGAGCAGAGGGCGAAGTAAGTGCCGAGAGAGTGCTTCAGATTGAACTCTGGACTGTTACTAGCTCGGCTTTCCTGCTTGTATTGTTTGTAACTTTTTAAATGCAGTTCTTACAAGGTCATACTTTTTTTTAAAAAAATCGGTGATTCATCTCAAGTGTGTTTTTCAGTATTATTTAATCAGTCTTCAAAGAGTAGGCTTGAAGTGTTCCTGACTTACCTGAATGAATTAGCTGGAATTTTTAAATATGTTATGACAACAGACTGTTTATATAGCTAGCAAAATAGTGCAGTTAGCTATGCAGAACATGATATTATTAGGTGTAAACCAGTACGTATTCTTTGTCTTAATCTTCTGAAACAGAAAAGGATGGGTGTCAGTAGAACTGCCAGTTTCTGGTGGCGCAGGGCTAAGCTATCCCAATGCAAATGGAGCATTTCCATTATGTGTGACGGAACTTGATGATTCTTTCACTAACCACTGGATGTGTCTGGCTGGGCAACTCTTGTGTCTGCCCTAATGGGAAAGGATATGCAGGAGGAGAAAATCAAACCCAGTGATCTGCTGTTCTAGTCTTCCAGTCCTTTGGGTTTTTTCTCTTTTTTTTGGTTATGCATATATACATTTTGCAAATGACTTCCCAATACATGATGCGTTCTTACTACGAAAGCAAAAATTTGGAATTGTGTTAATTTTTTTTATTTTTATTTTTAATTATTTTTTACTGTGAGATTTTTGGAGGGTGATTTCAGGATAAAAAAACCCCCAAGTTTGTTGTTTTGAGATGTGGCATGCATTTTGGAGAAAAGTTCTAGTTATATTAAATTCCATTTCTAATGATTTATGAACATTTATGGGTGCTATGCGTTATATCTTCTTTGGATTTCTCAGGCTGCTTCTACATAATAGTGAAAAACCATTGACTAACTGCTTTCTAAAAATTTGATTTATTTCAGGAACACTTACCTCAAAGAAGAAGAGTATTCCAATATCCCAACAGCCCAGTATTATGCGCAGTTTAACAGAAGCACCCGCTGATGTTCTGGATAAGCCAGCCTGAATTATACAGAAGTATGTAGACATATTAAAATTTTTAAGTGAGCAATCCCATGTTTTATTTTTTTTTTCTGTTCCCTGCCCTATTCAAACACTGCACTCAAACTAAAGGACAATCTGTTAGGCCACATAGGAAAACACTGTGATAATCCTTAAATGTGACTGTTGCTCTGTAAGTACTAAGAGATTCAGTAGTAGGTTATTTAACTCTTGTGTCTCAGGCTTAGCTGTGATATTTAAATTATTCATGCCTTTCTGGAAAGTAATGACCATCTAAAATACAATGCTGCCTTATGCATCTTGGCCAGAGGGGAATGCTGGCTAGCACAGGTCAGAAGTGATGCACACTTAGCAGGTTCTAGGGAGGGAAGAAGGATGACCTGGGCAGAAAAATTTGGGTTGGGTTGGTGTTGGTTTTTTGGTTTGGATTTTCTTAACGCAAAAAGAAGCAGCCAGGTACAAAGGTGAGCAAAGAGGAAGAAGTGGTCGAGTTGGTCAGAAACACTGTTTTATTTTGTGAGTAGTGAGAATAGGAAGGTGAGATTTTTATAGGCATCAAGGTGATTATAGCACTGAGGCATGGCACTGAAAGGGAATGTGTGTTAGAGTTAGTGGGGAAAGTATGGGGGAAAGCATTCCTACAGACACCCTCACTCAGTCCATGACATTGGAAAAATGGGCATGTGAAACACACAGGAAGAAAATACGGAGAAGCAGTGTTAAGAAACTGACTGCATAAGGGAAGTGGATGGTGGAGATAACAAGGAAATGAAATCCAGAAGGGAAAGAGATGACATGGAGAGGACTGGCAAAAGGGTTAGAAGACTAACCCTAAGGGTTAGAAGATCTGAAACAGAAGAGAGAATGAGAGTGAGGTGAGCGATTCAGCTAACAATCCAAGGCGTTCAGTGTTGTGAACCCTTAATAAGATAAAGAGCCCATTTATGGGATTAGATCTCGAACTAATCATGTGTAGCTTGCCAGCATTGGGGACGTAGACTTGGGGTAAAACTGTCCTGATGATGTTGGCTTGTTCTTTGTCTTGGCAAGAGTGGTGCCTTCAAGTGAACTTTGTGGTGAAGTAGGTTGAAGATGCCTTGCACCAAGCTAAGGAGGAAAGGTGTTTGCTGAGGTAGACTGGAGTGAGTTATTCTCATCTCTGTGAAAACAAGGAAGAAAGCACGGTTAGGGGTATTGTCAGCAGGATTTTAAGATGTTTGAAGGAAGCATTTCTTGAAAGGGGACTGTTCAGGCAGGTCTGATTTGCTGAGCTGAAGTAATGGCCCAGTGGGATCAAGCTACTATGACTTTATTACCTGGTTCAAAATGGTGATTAAATAGGAGGTTGGAAAAGACCATCCTGTTAGTTCCTTTCAGTGGAGAGGTGGAAGAAAACCAAGGAGAACATAAAAATGGTTAAAGAAGTGTTTTGGAACAGGATGATCCTGAGCAAAAAGACATGTCCCAGTTTTTGTACACTGATACAGCTGAACTAATTGCATATAGGTAGAAGCTGAAGTAGAAAAGCAGTGTGGTGGGGGTACAGGAACTGAGGAAAATGGAAGATGAAACTGAGAGGGGATCACACTTGCAGTGTTAATGGTGAGCCAGACTACAAAGAAGCAGGAAGGGATGATATTCAAGGAATTCTGATGAATTAGCATTTGGAGTCCCATTTATTTGTCACACTGGGATTCACCCATGGCTGGATGTCTTTGGGGTATTACCAAATACTGTATTAAATGGACAGTCTCAGGGGGCCAGTACATGTCTTAGAACAGATAGGCCATCAAATGGGGTGGGAGGATAAACCAGTGGCTCTGTATAGTAGGTCACTGAAGTTGGGTGTGATCTGTATTGAATATCTCTGAGCTTCTTTAACTGAAGTTTTAGTTTCCTGACAGAAAAAAATGAATAAAGCAAGTGCTGAAAAGCTTGTGGAGTTGTCTTTGTTCAGCTCATGTGAAGAGGTGCTTGCAGGCTTCACAAGAGCTCTACAGTTTAACTAAATGGTGCTGGACGTGGTCAGATGTTTGAGCTCCCTTCAGGAAGGGCTATTTGATTAATTCTTTCTGTATCATCTACCTGCTTGCTTGAAAACAGTTTATATGGAGTTGCAGGAGGATAGGTTTCTCAGCTGTACTATGAATAAACCTTTAGAGAGAAATTCAAACAAGACTGACAATTCAATAATTGAGTAGGATCAGGCATCATTGAATTTTCTAGAAAACTCTCATCGTCATCAATCCCATTTGCAATAATAACTGAGTTTTCCTACTGAAATTGTTCTGTATTTGCCTCACATACACCTCCACATTTATTTCCTGAGGATGTTGTGTTTGTTCCCAGCCCTGTAACACAAAACCACTGTGCTCCAAATTCTCAAGGCACAGAAGTGTTCTATATGAATTGGGGAGAAATTTCATGTTAAGTCTGTTCCAGTGAATTGTGTGTGTGATTTCTGTCATACCTTGTTGCAATTGTTAATGGAGTGAAATGCTTTTCAGATGCCAGCACGTGGAACCAGGGGAAACTGGATCTGTAGCAGACATTCTACTCAATTAAAGGCTGAGGATGTAGTGGGAGTGCAAGGAGTATTTCAGGTGATCATTTAATCAGGATGGGCACTGCTTTTGGGAAGCAGAGTTTTATTTAAACATGATTTTTTCAAGGGTTGGCTTAGCTTATTGTTCTTATCTGACTGTTAAAGAGACTACCACTACTCTCCTGTTGCCACAGATCTGTGCCCATTTTTGCATGAATCTTTGAATGCTTTTTTAGGACTTTTGCATACTTTCTGTTGGTTTAAGTCCTTTTCCCAACATGTCGCCCCCTTCTAGATTGATTAGACTTATGAAACGAGGACATTACTCTTAGGATGTTTCTTGCCAGTGATGCTCTAACCCAGAAAAGCAGTGCTGCTGAACAGAATGACACTGAACTCTCACCCTGGAAATCTGATTCCTGTGGCTTCTTATTAGCAATCCTGATTGCTCACAGCAGAACCACAAAAATCTTGCCCATGGTAGAAACCACAGAAAATAAACAGCAGCCTCTAGATGTCATAGTAGAAATTGCACAATTGCAGCTTGGGCAAAGCCCACTCACGCCAAGCTCCAAAAACTAACAGGCCCTTCTTTCTGCCCTCACAAAACAGGGATAAGGGTAAGTAAGTTGGTTTTTAAATAATAATACATGGTCTAATCTATTGATGCCATTTTGCAATAGTACAAGAGAGTGGAAATACTGGGTATCCAGATACATCCCTGTCATACCACCTTGAACAAAACACTACTCCAATGTGTGCTCTGGCTTTCTGAACTGAATATTTGCCATTGTCGTGATGGCTCAAATACATTACCAAAGAAGGAGTCTGGAAGTGTTTATGACACAGTATATAAAAATGAAAATATTTAGCTCTGAACCTTATTAAATTTTCTATGGCCTTTCTCCATCAATACAATTTAAGAGCTAATTCATGTTATAGTCCTTGTTTGAAAATGCTGGGAAAGAAGTGAAGATTGGAAAATAGTTCATATACAGGAAAAATTGACAAAAAGAAACAGCCAGCTACATAATGATGTTACCATTTTAAAAACCAAAGTATTTAATTGGTAACATTAAAAGATTAGTTGCTGTTTTAATGCTGTCACCAGCAATTAAGTGATGAGATTTAAACATAGATACCAAGAAAATTGGTTAAAATACTTGAAATCAATGACACTGCTTTGAAATCAGGATAAGTGAGGAAATTACTGAAAAGATAAATGATAAAACAGTAAAACTGGTGAGCAGTTTAATACTGTAATATATGAGAAAACTCAGTTAAAAGAACTGTGTAGACACATAATAACTGGAGTTTGCTGAGCAGCAAATGGGTAAAATAACCAGTTTACAGTAAACCTTTTAGCTGACAAATGCTGTTTGTCTTACCACATGCAGAAGGACCCACTGTCATTCCCTGGGATAACAGCCAGTCTGGAGCAATGACAGTTTTGATTTGAGAATTCTTGGGAGATTCACGTCTCCTTGTATCTGTAGCTACCCAAGTCCAGCTCAGAAATGGAGTGCTAAGTCCAGACTAGGATAACTGGAATTACAGTGGATCCATTTGTAGCCTCCCACTGTACTGTGAGCATCTGATGTGTAAGGGTAGGTGCATATACACACAGAACTGAAAGGGCAGTTCCAAAGCCATCTGTTCAGCTCCTACTGGCTTCAAAAAAAAAGAAAAAGAAAGATAAAATCCTGGTTTTATGGAAGGATGGCCAGCACCAGAGTTCATTCCGACAGAGATCATAAGCTTATTTCTACAAAGAAAATGTTTTTCCCTGAAAGCTGAAATGACTGAAGAATGAGAGATCCTGCCAAGGCCAGCCAAGTGTTAGCCAGCTGGTGTGGAACTGGAAAATAGCTTATTGCTTTGATGAACTGCACTAAGGCACAGCCTGAAGGCTCTTGGATTTTCTGTTTTGGAGACCTTAGTAGGATGTGTAACAATTCCTACAAAACTGAGGGCACGAGCCACATGTGGCAAAAACAAGGGAGCTCTGGTGCTGTGTACCTGTGTGTGTTTAAAAGGTGCACAACCTGTGAAAACCCAGCCCCTGAGTGGAACCAAAACTTCATGCAGTGTCTCTCCCTGTTGGCTTTTGGTTTGGTAGGTCACTGTTGGCATCCCATGTGGAACAGAACTAGTTTTTCTGTGAGGTGATGGGATAGAATTTCATTGGTGCAGGGCTTAGTGGCAAGGTTTGTCTTAGCCAAGGGAAAAGAGATTCCACACTGGTTAACTGAATCAGCTGTGTGTTCACATATCTAACCAAGAAACAGAATGGGAAGATAAAAAAGTAGAAAAATAAGTAAGTAATTAATGAAAAATCAGAAACATCAAAGCATGGCTGAATGGAAATATGAGTCAATTTTGAAAATTATAGTTGGTGCTTCTAATTTTTGAGCCTCTTGATAGGTAATTTTTGAACAGAATAGAGCAGAGGTCACTGAGGTTCTGGGTGGGATTACAGGTTACACTGTTGGCTGCAGCCGTGATTTGGAAGTGAAGGTGTGTCCAGCAGTGGGACCACTCCCAGAACACAGGGAGCAGCAGGCACCGAGCTCAGGAAAAGGGGACAGTTTCTGTCCCACCTTTTCACTCTGCAGTAGGTCTGTCCCTGCCTGTGCTTTAGAGGTGCGTTGATGCATTACTATTCTGTGAGGAGGGCATGGTTTGCACACACCTGGTCCAGCCTCTTCCTGGCTCAGTCCTGATTTAGTTGTTCATACCTGCCCCTTTGACAAGAACTGGCACCTTCTGCACGAGCTCAGTTAACGCAGCACTTGAGAGACTCGGTCCTCTTACAGGCTGGGTAGTTTTTTGAGACACTGAGCAGAAAAGTTCGAGTTTCTTCCTGCATGATTGTATTCAGACATAGGTTGTGTAGAGATGGGAGAGTCACGGGCTGCCAAATGGGCGTGTACTTCAAATTACATTCCAGGTTAAAATAAATGAAGCACAAAGAGTGAGTAGTATAGGAAAAGAGAGGATCTCAGCAATGTTCTCCTGACTTGTGATTTTCTTTCCTCTCTTCCTGATGAAACTCAAATTCTTAATTGTAAACCTTGAGGAAGAAAAGGATTTTGCATCCTCACTGAAGACAAAAGCCCTTGCCATATTCAGTCTGGAATACAGCATCAGTTTTAAATTCAACCTGTATATAAATAAACCACAGGCTGTGAAATGATTCAGTTTATGAGGAAGTGCATCAGAGCGGAGCAGAAAAAAGCCCTCTGTTAGACATAAGTAATGCTGAATAGATTTTAAAGGAACAGTACATGCTTTCCTCTTCTGGAAATGCAGCTCATACTAAAGAAAATACATCTTGCCTTTGTGCCCCAAAGTTAATGATGATATATTTATTACTGATGGCTTGGGGAAGAAGAAAAGCCTCAGCCTTTTCCTCCAGGGCCTTCCTACATGCTAGAAAACTGTTTTATTGTCGTATTTCAGTATAAAAGATCGGCTTTTATAATAAAAGAATAAAAGACAATAAAAGAATATCAAGTTTGGCCAGCACAGTAAATAACTTATTTCTATTTATTCTAGTATTATTTGTTAGTAAGGTGAATTGTTAAAGACACCTGTATAACTATCTTTCATTTGGGTTGAAACTGGTAGGGGATTCCATGTGTTACTGTGAAGGGAAAGCAGGAAGGAAGAGGGACAACTGGGACTGTGCAAGTCCTGTTTCCACAGGAAACAAGTGCCAGGGGTCTATGGACACAGCAGAAACATCAAACCTTCTCCAGCCCAGCTATCTGAGACCACAAGACATGTTAGCAAGTGCTTTTTTGTAATAGCAGCACCTAGAACATTTCTCTGATAAAGACCGTAGGCAAGTTTAACACCTTAAACTTGGTGAAAGACAATGGCTGCTGTAAATAATAATGGCACCTATCAAATAGAAATTGTAGCCCCTGAGAAAAAGAGCTCAGACAAGTAGAGACAGATGGGGGAAAGCTCAGAGCCAGTTTGTCACAGCCCCAAACCCCAAACCAATTAAGAAATTACGTAACGTAACATGATCCAATACCTTGTGCTTGGCTTTGATTGTCAAAAGATTCTAAAGTAGAGGAGGGAAAAATTTGAAAGAAAGGGGCATTTTGGAGATGAGAAAGGAAAAAAAAACTTTGACTCTCTTAAAAAATGAGTTTGTGCAATAGTTCAGAACACTGGGGACCGTGATTGCGTATCCTTGGTCTGCCACACATGTCATGTCTGACCACAAGAGCATTCCTTAAGCTTTCTCCACTTTAGTTTCTAGTCTGCAAAATGAGAATAATTCAGTAGCAAATAATAATATAAGCAAATACTTAGGTTAGACCTACTTTCTGTGCTTACTTGAAATTTGAAGAGGCTTTCACAGCACTACAGTCCAATGATAAATAATTACATCAAATTATAAAGACTAATAAAGCAGGAGAACTGACTAGAACAATATATAATAAATACACTACAGCTTTTATGTCATTAGGTAGAGATATAAAAATACATAAGGTAATAAGGTGCAATGGACTTCAAGTTCTACTGGGTGGCATATTCTGACAGCTGGACAAACCTACATTGGATCTCTGAGCTGATCCAATAGGTTGCTCATGTTCTTGTATTTTCCTGCAAGGAGCAATTTTTCCATGCTAGCTTTGTTTTTCCTTTTTCTGCAGTGCATAGAGGAAAAAGGAATTATGTGTCCCACCTTCTGCATGGTCTGTTTGACCTCTCTGCAAACAGGAGAGGTGCATCCACTAGGAAATGTCAATCACTAGACATGTGTATCCTGGGAACGGCCAGGGGAGATCACCTTTGTAAAATGTTAGATGGAATCCAGGTTTTCTAAGTAGATGGGAAAATAATTTCGTTCTTCTGCAGTGATGTCACTGAGCTTGTAGCCCAAATGGTGTTCTCATTGCTGGCAGGGAACGTTAAACAAAGAATGTATGGTTTTCAAATGCTGCTCAGATTCAGCAAAAAGCATTCACGCAAACAAAAGCTGTTGTTGTGTCTAGGAACTGGTGTTTATCCTTAGAATGGAGCCACGTTAATAGTTTTAATATGCTAAAACGTGAGGTCTTAGAGGCACAGAATAATCAGATTCTGTCCATCTGCCTAAACAGCCCTGTCATCCCATGATCCCAATTGGGACTGTGTACAAGGGAGAGAAGAGGTTTTGGATGCTGCAGCCTCAGGCCCTGAGCAGACTGAGCACAAATAAGATACAAACCAAGTCTTTTTTTATTCTTGCTTTTCATGGTTTCTCACTATTAGCTGTATTTTTTTGACTCTCTAGAGAAAATATGTGTATAATACGTATAATAGTCATCATGCTGCATCAATATACAACTTCATTGATCTGATTAAACTGATGTAATTTTTTTTTCTGGAATCTTGAAGGAGATGTACATGAAAGAGACACTGAGTTTTGATTCAAAGTGGTTAATGTCCACATCCAAAAGCACTAAAGTCAAGAGTGGGATCTCGGTGCTTTGGTGTCCTCTGTTCTCTTATCAGTGCTTGAAATATTATCAAAGGATATGATGGTATTGAGTGCGAATGTGTAGAGTTATCTTCATATTCATGTTGCAGAAAATAAACAGAGACTGGAACTTTCATGGAGAATAGTATCCCTGAGAGTAGATAAGGATATACGAGTAGGTGTGAAGGAGAATGAGCAGTTTATTCTTGTGATGATTTGCTTGACTGCCAACAGGACTTTTCAGGTTTAGCTTTTCTGGTTTTGCCTAAACATTTGTATTTCATTATAGAACAGTGTAGGGAGCCATTTTTGGATGGGGCTGCCCTTTTGTACTTGGGATGGAAGTCATTCCCACGAGGATGACAGAGCACTGTAACAGGTTGCCCAGAGAGGCTGATCCCGAATCTTGGAGATAATTCAACCTTTGTCTGGACACGGTCCTGGGCCACCAGCTCTAGGTGGCTCTGCTTTAGGGTCTCCAGAGGTCACTGCCAGACATAACCATTCTCTAATTCTGTGTAATTATCAAAGCAAGTTAGACATTCTAAGCCATTTCTGAAGTAATACACAGGCAAAATAGATTGTTAGTTTCCATAGCTTGTTTTCTCTTTGCTGTCATTTGTTCTTCCATGTTATTAAATTTGTCTCCAAAGGTCTTGGACAGAGAAGAGACAAAAGAAAAACATAACAAAAAGGAAAAGGAAAAAAATGAAACAAAATGGAAGAAAAAAGCAAAGGGGGAAAACATGTTAAATGAATACTGTAATAAAAGTAACACTGTCCACTGAGAACAAAGAACTCTGATGGACTAAAATTCTTCTATGCAAAAGCATTAAGTTTTAATCCCTTTTGGGAAGAGTGTAGGGCTCCAAAACTTAGGAGAATTTTCAAAATTTACTCAGTAGTGGTTTTCTGGACAGAATTAATCATTCTATCTTCATAATGAATCCACCCATATAAAGTATGAAGTGTAGGTTTTCCAAAACAATTCTGAGAAGTTACACATTCTTGGTGGTTGCAGGTGAGCAGAAGCACTCTCTCTCTATCATTTAATTAGAAAAAAACACTCCAAGATGCATAAATAGTACCAAAAGACTGCAATTGAAGCAGTCCCATGGGACAGAGAAGGAAAGGTACCATTGTTTGCAAGACAGGGAAGGGGTTCTTTGTCCTCTGCTGCTGTGAGACATTGCCCTCTCCCAGCTGAGGCAGAATATTCCAGGTTATTTTGGACATATGAAGAGCAGATCTACAACCTCGTGATTCCCACCTTCTCAAGAGTATGGAAACTGTTTCCCTTACAATTTGAGGCAGCCATGAAGGCATGTGGATGCAGCACAACTTGCTGTTTAAAACTGTGAAAAGAAAAAAAAATCATTCCTTCTTCCATCTTTTTAAATTATGCTTTTTCTTACTCAGTGACAGACTCCAAGTTGCTTATTTTTAGTTGTTACAGTAGGTCCATCACACACAGAAATGTATATTTGCCCATGTCACATTCCAGCTCACAGACTCTCTCAGTGCTTAGGAAATAATAAACGTTCCTGTGGTGTGATACAAAATCTCTATCATGTGTCCTGCCTTCCTCACGTAAAGCTGAAGCTGAGCACCTTCTGGAGAGTTCCTCTTCTTTCTGGGAATAGCCGAGGCAACTGTGAGTGATCAGTTTGGAGTTTGCTGTGCCAGTCACCAATTTAGCACTAATATTTTTTGGAAAAATGCGCAAAATAGCAAGCTACGATGCTGGCTTCATATATTATTTCTGTGTCACATTTGAAGTCTTAAGAACTGCTAATTTAGCTTTGCCTCACGCTGAGAAATCTGTATGTTGTCTCTCCCACCTGCTGCCATCTAATTCAGTAGAGACCTGAGAGCAGCTAAGGCCAACCCTTATCCAGGGGCCTTTTGGCACAAGCCTTAATGGAAGTTAATTATCTTTTCCCCATGTATGTGTCTATTGAATTTGGGCCAGGCTGTGAAAATAATGGACAAGGGACAGAAGTGTGAAAGCGCTAGGAAAACAAACCAGCAATTTAATTCAGTTCAAAAAAGCAATTTAGATAATATAACTTCCCTTTTGCCTCTGTTTTCTTTTAGCCTTTGAAGTTTACCCTAGAAGCCTTTTTATGTACAAAGATGACACCAGTTCAACTAGAAATCACTCAGCAGAGTTAGATGGGAAGGGAAGTTGCAGTGAAGCGGTTGGAGTACCACGGAGCAGGAATGGGCTGCAGGCAGGAAATTGTAACATGCTGAGGTAAAAACGCATTTGCAGATTTGATACGTTGTCCCCTGACACTGGCTCCCTGGGATGGAACAGGATTTAAGAGCATCCCAGTGGGAAGCATTTGCCATCCCTGGGTAAGGAGGGTCAGGTTTTCCATTGTGCACACAACAGTCCTTATCTGATGCTGAGGTGCAATGTTTGTACTTCCAGCGTTTGGGTAGAGAAAGGAGGGATTTCTAATGGGATTCGTCACTTACAGAAGTTTTTTCTTAAGAAGATTCTTCTCTTTTGGGAAGCTCTTTGATCCTATGGATAGTGCACTGAAGAGGCAGGGAAGTTGAATTTCAAACGTGAACTGGAGATAAGCCTCCCTTATCAGAGACAGAGTATTCCTAACACAGCAGTTTAGTGGCAGCCTAACTATCAGTGCAGCATTGTAACTTAGGCTTTGTGCTCACAGGGGTGTTAAAAGCACAGGATTGCTTTTCCACCACTCAGTTCTCACATCTGGCTATCATATGTTATGGGGCACCAAGTATCTACTTGCTGATTGGGTGGGGAACAGACACTGGCCTGGCTCTTTGAATTATTTGAAAGAAGAAGTTGAATAGATGCTGAGTGTTGCTACTATTTTAGACAAAAAATGTGTTTATGCTAAGGGTAAGTTTCTGTTTGAGATGCCCTGCAAGCAAATCAAGCCTACAACTCATTGCAGTCTCGAATGATTACAGTTAAAACCCCCTCAAAACCCAAAAGAAACACCTCACCCTTTCCCCCCTGTGCACTGGTGTTCAATTAGAGTTCTTACTGTAACCACTGAAGGCCAAGAAGTTCCTCACTGGTGCACAGCTTTTATTGCCCAAGTCCCAGCAATTGCCCCTAGAAGCCTGTGGTTTTCACTGTGCTGCTGTAGTTGCCTTGTGTCCTGCGGGTGCTGGAGTTGGAACATGCTCCTTGCCGTCTCCAGGAGTTTTCCCAGCAGTGTTTTCCAAGTGTCTGTGATGTTCCCCATACGGTTTGCAACCTCAGTGCTGGCCAAAGCCTGGCTGTTACCAACAGACACGAACAGCTCATCTCCAGAAACTCACGTTCCTTACTCCTTGGGTCTTGCAGCAGTTCCTTTCTGCAAAACATCTGTACTACACTCCTCTTCATTAAAAGAGCAGAAATTGAAATAAAATGTTCTGTGCAGGCAAAGCTGCTGCCCACACCCAGGACACTGATCTGTGTCTTTTCTGCCAGCACTGTTTGCCCTTGTACACCCGTTGAATTTACTCTACAGTTGATGAATGACTTATTATTGAGCAAGGACAAGGTTTTCATAATGAATTAGTTAGTTATTTTTCTTCTATGAATTAAAGAAAAAGAATGAATCATTTGACTTTACATTTTTGGCAAAAGCTGTGTTTTTGGCTTACAGAATGGTGCGTTCCAGGGAAAGTAAAAGCCGAGCAATCCAGGTTACCATTGATGAAATAGAATCATGGAATCATTAAGGTTGGAAAAGACCTCCAGGACCATCATGTCCAAATCAATACATCATCAGAGAATCAGGGAATCATAGTATATTAAGGAGTTAGAAGAGACCTTAGAGATATCTCATCCCACCCCCTGCCATGGGCAGGGACGCCTTCCACCAGCCCAGGTTGCTCCAAGCCCCATCCAACCTGGCCTTGGACACTTCCAGGGATCCAGGGGCAGCCACAGCTGCTCTGGACAGCTGTGGCTGCCTGTCTTTCTTTGCCTTATTTCCCCCTGTTTGTAAAACATTGCCTGTTTGGGTTTGGAAATACTGACGTGTTACTGTTTATAATAAGCAGTCATTTGCTCCATGCAGAATTCAGTTATAAATTTGTAAAAAAGATTAAAAGGAGTAGAAACCCAACTCACTATGATCTACATAAGAGAGCCACTATAAAGGTAAGTTCTGCCTTAGAGAGCTCTGGGTGATCTTTCCGAGGCTCAGCACAGTTGGGCCATGTTGTGGCAGGGAATGGTCTGTGTAGACATGCAATGTGTTTGATGAGCTCTGTCACTGAGAGCTCTTAAACACCACAGAGCAACAAGGGAGGTCCTTGCATAGCTGAACAGTCCACTGAGCTATGGACTGAGGAGAGTAAGTGTACAAAGACAGTTTTGCAACGGACTGGTCATTTGCAAGTCAGGATCTACTCTCTCCAACTCATAAATACCCTGGAAGCAGAGGTGACCATGCAGATTAAAGGTTTGTGGAAGATACTAAGCTATTGAGGGGGAAAAGGAGAAGAGAAGACCACGAAGAAGAGCTTATAGAACTGAGTGACCAGGCAATAAAATGGCAGCTGAAATTCAGAGTAAATAGATGTGAAGTCATACACATGGTGAAAACAACTCTGGAGTCACATAAAACTGAACCAGCTGTTCCCACTCAAGAGCAGGATTCTAAGGTTATGATCTTTAGTTTCATAAAACATTGATTCATTGCTCAATGACAGTCATAAAACCAAATCAACTGTTCTGCAGTTTCAGGATTGAGAACAAAACAGAGAACACCACTATGGCACCGTGTACATTTATAACTCAGCCATGTGTTTGAATGCAAGTTCTGATCCCTTGATCTCAAAAAGGAGCGTATTAAAACTTGGAAGCACTCAGAGAAGGTAACAAAGGTACGGAGTTTCTACAGGAGGGATGAATTCCTGGGCCAGGCATTTTTAACTGGGAAAAGGGTGATTTAGGGGGCTGATGACAGATGCACAGAATCCTGGCTGTCAGGGCACAGCTGATGCACATCAGCTGTTCACTGTCTGTTCTCACACAAAGACCCGGGGCCAGCAAAGGAGGCTGGCTGAGCTGACTTCAGAGCAAAGGCAGCATGGCAGCTCTTTATGCAGAGAGCAGTAGCCCCGTGGAACCCCTCGCCAAGAGGCACTGTGGATGCTCATATTCTGTGGGAATTTTAGGGGAATGTGGACAAGCACTTGGAAAAGAAATCCGTTCAAGATTACTAAGCAGAAAAACTCCATTAAGCTCAGGAAACTGCATGACCTGAATATAATTGGAGGCTGAGCGACTTCTGAAGGAAAAGTCTGGTTTTTCTCCATTGCTCTTTGCTGAACATCCACTTTTGGAACTGTTAGAAAAGGATATGAGGCTAAATGGCCCTCTGGTTTGAATCCCTGCTCCTAAGAAGTGCAAATAAAATGCTTCTTGTTTTGAGAACCATCAAGACTGAAGTCACCCAGCTAGAGACTGCTGGGCGTGTTATGAGGCTATTTCAATATCCAAGGAAGTATTTGGAGCTGATAGTTTCACAGGACATTAAGGGAGCCTGGCTTCTAAATCTGACTGCATTGCAGTCTGGTTTAAACATTTCATTGTTGTCATTGAAAACTGGGGCATAGAAAACCATACAGACAATATCAGTGAGGAATGATCCCAGTAAAAATTATGTCAACTTTTGCACTCGAATTAGGGATTTATCTCTTCCCTTTTTCTTTAAGGTTATTAAGCTGCCATACATACTTTCAATGCAGGGTGAGTAGAAACTCATGTTTCTGTTTGAAAAGCCTGCCATGAGAAAAACCAAAGAATTCAAAACCAAGCTGGTGTAAATCATGATTTTCCAGGAAACAGGACTGTTCCATAGCTGTGTTCTTTTGCTCCTTCAAGCAGAACAGTGCTCTCTGGATTTGCTGACTCACAGAGGCTCCTGGAGCACTCCAGAATGGGAAACCCTTTAGAATGGCTTTTTCTGAAGAATAAACTGGGGTTTTTAGACCTAGCAAAACAGTATGTGGCTCCTTAAGGTATATATCTCTCAAACCCTCAAACTACCCAGTTTAAGATCTAGAAGAATATTGGTGTCCAGGATTATATTAATGCTTTCAACTGTTTCATCTGAGAACTGATGGATGAATGGGCATTCCCAAAGCATATGCATTAGATTAGCCTTCAGTCCCTCACAGCCACAATACACAGCATGTTCTTTAATGGATTCCAGGGATTTAAGAAAAGCGTATTTTACATTAATAACTTCAGCTTAGTGCTATTAACAGCAGCTAATCCTCTTTTGTGTTCAACTTCTTGAGATTTATGCAAGTTTAGGATTTTGAAAATGATACTGTTATATTAGCATAAAACTGCTAATGGAGGGATAAATAGTGAATTTATCCAGCAAAAATTCCCTTGCTATCCAGATGTCCATCACTGACATGCCTGCTCAGCCCACAGTTAAGTGAGTTAAGCACTCCAGGACTCTGAATTCACCTACAGACTCCTGCTGACAGATTATAAAATTTATATATTTATATATGTGTGCATATATTATATCTAGCATTCCAGTACAAGATTTCTGATAAAATTAGGAATTCTCTTCCTACATTAAGGCTTTTGCTTGCATTATTTCCTGTTTACAGTGTATATTGACCCCCCAATAATAATCTTCTGTAACATTTCAAAATCACTTTAGTTCCTAATGTCAGATTAATGTGCCGTGAAACAGTATCAGGTAGTGGACGACAGCCTAGTTCTTGGTCTGCCCTTCTAGTAAATAATAAGGGGAAAACTCAAAAGCTTTGAGCTCAAATAAGAGTATTTTTGAAGTTTGGAGTGAAGGAGGGAAAGCTCACTCAGAACTTTGCTCCCAACATCAGATAATAATTTTGTTGCTTTAATTTTCCCCCTCCTCTAGCTCTAATAAATAATGCTAGTGGCCAGTGTCCTGGGTGGCATTTGGAATTTGTTCTACTTTAGTATATGAGTGAAATCCTCAGACAGTACATCAGTTCCTGTGTATTGGGGCTTCATTCATTCTTGTGAACAAGTTGTCTTGCTCCATGAAGAGCATTGTTGAGATCCTTCAGAGTTACACTTGTGTTTAAATTCCTCGCTGCAAAAGAGATCTGTTTCCTACAGTAACATACACCACTCTTGACCTGGCATAACCAAACCATTCCTGTCTTGCCCGTGTTTGGATGATGTGTGTTCAGGGCTCTTTCTTCTTTGCTTTGTGCTTCTGGAAGATTGAGAGAAGGGTAAGAGTGCTATAATGTTGATTTTCACCCTCACAGTAGTCTCAGTGTGTGCATTTCATTTTCATCATGAATTTAATGTCTGACTCATAAGTAACAGTGACTGCAGTAATGCTTTGAGCACATTCTGAGTGCCACAAAGCCACACCCAGCATTCCTCACTAAATATTGAAGAGGACACATTCTGAGCTTGAAGGGTACTTTGGACACTTCCTCAGAGATCGTGAAATATCCCCTAAGACAGACTGGTGAAAACATGGTGTCCTCACTTGCCTGTCCTGCACAATTGCTACAAGAAGATGGCAGATTGCTTTTCTCTGTTTCACATACATGGATAAGCCTCCTGAGCCCCTCTCTTTGGAGACTTTATATGAACCCAGTACAGAAACCAGGGTTTAAATGAACACAAAAATGACAAAATTGTTTTAAAACAAAACAAAGCTGACTCCACGTTAGAATTCAGGTGCAGCTGCCAGTTGCACTAAGAGCAGAATTCACATCTATTTTCTTTTAAGTAAAAAACTCAATTTTTGTTGAAATTAGATTTTAAATTCCATCTCCGCTCCCTCTGAGAGGCTTCCGAGGGGAACGCACCTTCCTCCATGCCCAGTGGTTGCCTGGCTCCCCCAGTACATCCCAGCATGTCCAAGACTGACAGGAAAGGGAGTCAGTCTCGGGTGTCACATGTCAGGATATTTATAACGAGCTGTGGATCTACTGACAGAAAGGGGTCTTGAAAGAGAAAATGGGATCTCGCTATTTAACACCTTTCTTTTCAGAACCCCTGTATCCCAGCTGCACGATTCAAATGTGGATCTTAAGGTTCACAAGACCCTGAAATGAAGATTAAAAAGAACAAAAGCATTGATAAATGCCATCCTAAAATCATAACTATACAATTACTTAGTATATGTGCACATATCAACTGCCTACTAGTTTTCCTTTTATTTGAAGGACAGAGTATGTCTAAAATCATCTCCACAACACAAAATGTTTCACATGGCTTGGATTGCATCCTATTTCCCATGAAGCAAGGATTATTTTGCCATGGACTTCAATGGACCCAGTTCTGACATGGTCACAATGTAAAGAAAATGAAAGAAAACCCCCAGTGTTTTCGTGTCTTACAATTAGCACAGGCGTTAATGAAACACAGGGCAGCGGGTGAGAGGCCAGAACGTACCTGTGCAATGACAGCGTTATGCTGGAGCAGGGGGGAAAAGCCTTATAAACACGCAGGAAACATTTCTGATGGAGCACTAGTGGGAGTGCCTTACTCGGGGAAAGAATTGGCAGACAGGGAGCCCTCTCAGGCAGTATCAGTGGCAGGAATTGTTAGCTGCCCTCAGTGGGCTCTGCACGGAGCTGGGGTGACAGTGTGCAGAGCTGCCCTGGCTGTGTGTGATGTGATGGGTTTGTTTTTTCAGGGACCAGATTTCAAATCAAGTCTGGCCTGTTTGAGCCCTGTGGGCGGGAAGTGTTCCTGGGGATTCATGGAGTGCAGCTCTAATGCAGTGAGCTCGATCCTCCGACCCTTGAAATCCATGGCAAAATTCCTGCTGATCCCAGCAGCAGCCCCAAACCTACATCTTAACTAGCCATAATTCCCATTACTCCTCCCTCCCTCTCCAAATACCGTGTTTATTACTGAAAGCTGATGTTAAAATGTTCTTTAACTAATTATCTGCTGAAAGGCATTCAACTCTTTCAATTTGAATTTAGCTTTTAAATGTCAGATGTCAAGAAACAAAAGACTTTGATTAATTTATTTCTTTTTCGATCTGCGCTCCTGTCAAATCCCTGGCTAGAAGGGAGGTATTTACTTGGTATATTGCAAACACTGAGAGCATTTAGAAAGAGCTGTATTAATGGAATTTTCCTGCTTAAATGTATCCTCTGTGCTTTGCTGGGTACTAGTTAAAGCTTATTATCATACAACTGAAATGAAAAAGCCCAGTGAAACAGGCTGTTGTCAGATCCCACAGGATGAATTGCAACGTCAGGCATCTCTGTGTAAATCTCTCTGCCAGCCTGTTCCCAATTAGTGACATCTGGGACCAGATTTGCTTTTATTTGAAGCAGAGGCTTTGAGAAGTTTTTACTCTGGAAGAGGGAAAAAAAAAGGCATAAAAAAGGGAGACGGGAAATGTAATAACAGAAGGAACTTTAACTCCAAGTCCTATATATGATTTTACAAGCAGTGTCAAATATTTTTAAGTATTCCAGCTCAGTGTAGTGCTTTATACCATGATGTGTTAAAGGTCTGACTTTACAGAGATTGGTATTTCTCCAAGTCTAAGTTTCAACACTTTAAATGACTTTTTCTTATTCTTTTTTTTTTTATGAAGAGATGCACTAGAATATCTTTGAAGACACAGTAATAAACTTCCTATCCTACATATAGAAATATGTGGGATACTACACCTCTTCTTTTCCAAGAGTTGGCAATCCCCTTCTGTTGTAAATTGCCCGTTTTGATGAAATGAGTGGAGCCATGAGGATTTACACAGTTGAGAATCTTGACATAGAGATATTCATGTTTCCTTTGGTTTTTTGGTTATGATACCACTTCTGCTTTTCTTCATGCCATGGATGACTTTTTAGACTCTCTATCTGTTCAGTCTTTCCCTGAAATTATGATTGGAGTGCAGGAGTCTAGAGGCAAAACCATCTAACTTGCTGAAGTGTACAAATAGTCTTTTAAACAAGAATTCTTCATTCTGAGAGACACTGAACCTTAACCTCCTGTGCATTTCAGCTGCAACTGGGGATTTGTTTATCCAAGAACTAGGCCAGCATAGAAATGAATGTATATATACAGAAATACACAAACAAGCAAAGAAGCATATGCTCAATCTTGTTGTTTTTGTGGTGTTTCACAACTAATTATGGGTTCCTTTCATATGCATTAGAGGCAAAAGAGAAGGTGGTTGTGTTTGTCCCAGAACATACATACCCTGTTCTTGAGATAAATACGAGTGCCTAAACAATTCAATGTCTAAATGTAATTATACATGCTCTAGTGACAGCTCCAGCCCCACATTTCAAAGGAAATGTGGAAAAACTATGCTTTTTACTTTTATTTGAGTCCTCTGAAGTAGAGAGGAGCCCTGTGAAAACGCCTCCAAATAAAATACAACCTGGGTGGTACATGGGAATGCCAAAGCCAAAATTAGTACAAAATCAGTAAAAAGAGAGCCACATTGCCTGAGCATTTTCTCATATTCTGAATAAATAAAAAATGTATAAATTTTGAAGGCTGTCCCATGGGACAGACAGACAGACAGAATTCTTTGTGTTCTGGTTCTCCAGTACTCAATAATGCAGAACTTGAAGTTGCTGCAGGCTGATCTAAATGTTGTCTGTTAACAGGGGAGAGATTGTAAACAAACCTTTAAACAGAACAAAGCGACCTTACACCTCTATTAATCAGTGTGTGACAAAAGCAGAGGGCACCCGTGGAATACAGTGGGTCCACGACAGCCAAAGCAATCACCAGAAGGACTGGAAAGGGGAAAACAAAGGCAAATGCCCCAAAGAACAGCAAGTATGAAATAAATAAAACAACAGTCTGAGAGGGAGGAAAAGTACAAATGACTTGTTTTTCTTTGGCTGTGTCTTAAATCGAAGCTTCACAGATGGCTGTTCATAGACAGGACAGAATATATTCTCTAGGACATGCCAGTTAAAAAAAACATTTTAGGGAGAGGTTGTAAGGACCATGCAAGACATAGCAGTGTAGCAAACCATCAGGAAATGCTGTGAATATTCCCAATAAGCTTGAAAAAGCCCATGCTGAAAGCAGTATAAAGGCTGGTAAAATCTTTCTGAGAAGTGCTTTTCTGGCCTTGCCATCCTGCTGGTATCATAGCGAGGACTTTATAAAGTCGCATACACAACTGAGTCGCATTTTCCTCCTGGCTGTGCTCTTAAGAGCAAACTTGCCCTTCCATCAAGAAAGATCCCTGGTTAATCTTCCATTTCAAAAGCTCTCAGTCTGGTGAGGAGCTGGTAGCGACTCTGACAGCTGAAAGCTTGAGTATTTGAACTGCTGTCTAAGGCAAATATTCAGTATATTGGTTAAGAAGGAGCCAGGGAACGTAAGGAGAACAGATGGAGGGAGTTCTTCAGGCTCTTTTGTAGATCGTTACTACTGTTATGAGTTGCTGTTTATATGAAGGCCCTGTCTAGGGGTCTGGTTTTCCAAATGGCTCTCCACAGTGCCAGATCCTGTGGAGGGAACAGGCAGTGTCCCTGTAACCAAACAAAGGAGTGATTCCACCACGTGGAACCATGGCTGGAACAGACATTGCTCTGAAACACAGGGAACAAGAATCATGGGGATGTGACGGTGTGTTTGCCTACAGGCTGTTCAGTCTCTACTCCTGGGCTTCACTTGGGAACAAAAGGAATGTGGGATACACTTTCCTGAGGTACAGACACACTCTTGTGCCTGTTCTCTGCGAGTAAGTTCTGAACAAAAATGCAATGCCATGACAGCTCTTTAAAAACAACAGTCATTGCCTCATTCACAGAAGAAATAAACTCAGAATATAAGGGGGAAAATTTCCTTTTGCTTTGAAAATCTAAGGTTAGTTTTACACCTATGAAAGGAATGCTGGCATTACTGTTCAGGTCCTTTCCCCAGTATTGAGTCGGAGAGAAATCTGGCAGTGAAGACTTCAGGAGCTCCAGCATGAATTTTGCTACTCGCAGCAGAACAGCAAACCAGGCGAGAATTTAGGGACATTTCTAGTAAGGCTGGCTTTTCTAAAAAAGGAAACAGCTCACTGTGACAGGCAGTGGAGTGAGAGGGACCTCGGATTCTGGGAGCTGTCAGAAAATACAGGAGGAGGCATGAGCAGCATGTGTGTGAAAAAGATTCGTTTGACCCATGATGGAATCTGGCAAATGCTGGCCTGAGAAATCATAGTGAAAGACTATAGTTCCCGATATATATTTTGGAAAATGAAAAGCATGAGTGAGCTTTTCTGTTCAGGATGCTTTATATAACCCAGTTCAGTAAAGAATTTAAGGGCATGTATAAATTAAGGTGTGTGAGTAATCCCAGTGAAGTTAATAAGGCCATTAAAAACTGATGAAGTGTTTGGCTATATTGAAGTCAGGCTACATACCATCCCATGGGAACATGTCCTACAGCACTCCAACAGAAATATGACCAGTTTCTTCAGTGGCACTGCCTTGCAAAGTTAAAGCTATTCTTAGCTTTGCTGCTTCAGAGCAAATACTCCAGTTTCTTCCACTTAGATCACAACAACAGGACTTGAACATCCACTGTGGAACCTTCCAGAGATCCAAAGAAAAGCAACCACAGAGACTTAGCGACTAATATTTCACCAAATTTTGTATATTTTACTGTATTGATAGTGAAAAGTCAAACCTGGAGGCAAAACATTTCATCACTGTTCATTTAAGAAACATGAGTTTCTTTCTGAAACTGATAACGATTTTTTTAATTCCTATAAAAGCAAAACTGTCAGTGAAACCACTGAAAGATGGAAGTCTGCATAGGTGCCTTCATTTATAAAATGAGAAGGTTTGTTTTACTCCAGGGTAAAAGTTTGGGGATAATTTACGATGCTAGTTTTGTCTTAAGGGTTTGGCAAGTTCTCAAGAATAACAGCCTTAGTAATTGTACAAGGTCAGTTCAAGTTGTGAGCAGTGTGGACTGTGGGCTCAGCAGAGGCAGGCCCGTTTCTTAGGCAATCTGGATATTCCCTGCAGGGATGAGTTAATGGCAGCATTGGCCCCACTGAAGTCAGGGGGAATTTTGCCAGGGACTTCCATAGAGCCAGGATTTCACTCGTCTTTAGCAGAGTTATTAAATACAGAATATTGCATAAACTGAAGGGAAAAGTGAAAGCTACAAATAAAGCTGATTCTTTCTCTGGATTCATGTTACTGATTCTGCAGATGCTTTTCATATGAGCTATCTGCTGGAGGAGAGTTAGGAATCAATTTATATTACTCCAAATACACCTACTTGTAAGGATCCTATTTTCTGACTTGCAGTGCAGCCACTACTGCCATGCACAAGTCAGATCTTCAGAATGACTGGCCTGTATGTTTGTGGAACGTTTCAGAAGGAGAGTACAAATTGTGGAATAACTACCAAAGCAAATGCCTGTATCTGCTGTTCAGCTGGAAAGGTGCCTGTCTGTACATTTCTGAGTTTGGGGGAAATGTGGGAGCTGTTCTGAACACTAGTGGTATTGTAAGATAGGCTGTATAGGACGTTATTGTAATAGAGACTATACAGAATGCTGCTTTGAAACAGGGGAAATAGGAGTTAAGCTAAAATTGGCCAAAATGACTTCATGCACATTCATGGGAAGTGAATGGCTCAGGATTGCTAGTCTCTAACTCTTATGCACCTCGTTGGATTTCATGGAGCTCAAAACATTTTACAAATCAGGGTATCCTTGCAGACAGCATGAGGCACAGAGGGGGCCAGTGTCTTGCCTGAAGAGAGAGCTAAAAGCAGAACCTCTGTTAAAGTCACCTCAAGCTTTTCTCCCAGATACTTAATTCCTAAATAATTAGGACTCGCAGGAGGTGGGGGGCTGTTTTTGTGAGCAGCCTGGATGTTTTTTCTCCTTTGGTATAAGTTGCTGTTTTCTGTCTATGCCATGTCCTGTGTTTCTACATTCACTGGGGGCTGTTCTTCCCTCTTGCAGGAATATCTCATTGACTCAATCCCAAACTCCAGGACTAGATCTAAGAACAGTTGTGAAATCAGTCAAAAGAAATGAGTGTGAGGAAAGGGTCGTCTGGAAAAAAAACAAAAAAAGGGGTAGTACAGGGCTGGTTGGTTTGAGTTCCTCTAGCTGGAACCTAAACGCGGTTGCTTCCTCTGCTTCCAGAGCTCAGCCAGGAGCTAAGGAAGGAGTGCCAGAGTAGTCCCTGACAGACAGAAAACTCAATTTTATCCGAAACTTAGAGTATACTGGAGCTCTTCTCCAAAGACTCTGAGCCAGCCTCCCAATCCACTCAGGCAGTGACTAATGATGGAATATATACAAATGAACCTGGCTGCCCTGAGCCCTGGGAACCACAGGGCACATGGAGCTTGGAACAGCTTAACCCATTATGTTCATGTAAGAGGGCTAATCTATTTATCTTCCTTTTTGCAGGTCTCCAGGAATATTCTGATCCATTCACCCAGTTAAGAGCCAGTGTCCACCAGCTTCTCATGTGCCAGATATCAACCAGTTTCTATGGAATTGTGCCAGAAAATGTGGTAAGTTTATAATACTTTTCTTCTGAACAGTTTGCTACACTGCAGTAACTTTTAAATGAATGTTTGTTAAGGTACCCTCTCATAGCCACTGCTCAAAAGTGTGTCAGCATTGTGTAAATGCAAGCTCCACTCCCTGTAAATAGTATTATTAAGATGTGCTTGTAGAATCAGGCCACCAAGGATGATCCTGGGTTCCTGGGACTGAGACATTACAGCCCAAGGCTGTAAAGTCTGAAAGATGTGGTACATGAGTAAATAAAGTGTGGGAACCTCTGTTAAAGACACTGAGACAAAGAAACAGAGGCTGTCTGTGAAGCTGGGGGAGAAGGAGGAAACCCAGTTTTCATGAATTTGCTGCAGAGCTCTATCAGTGTTCATACCCTTTCCACTGTCTGCTTACATTATGCTGCATTTCAATCACAGTTTCTACTTGTAAGATAAAAGTTTTCTGGCAGGCTGGGACTGTTCACAGATGGGTAGGATGGCTTCTTGCTTTATTAGAACTACAAGAAAAGATATGTAAAATATTACAGCAAATTCATAAAACAATACAGAAACAGCACTGAATGAAGCAGATCTTCACGGCTTGGGGGGAAGCACAGAAAACTGTGTGCTGATTTTAAACTGGCAGGTACAACTGACTTATTTATGCAAACCTGGAATGTCTTACTCTCACTTGTATGTTTTCTGGTGCCCAAAGACCACTTGGTCACATACTTGGGTCTTGTTTTTGTTTAACGGGGATGGAGCTCAGAGTCAGCCGGGTTGTCAGGAGGAGAAATGGCCTTTTGCCAAAATGACCAGTTACTTTATTGATGGCTTTTCCCCACCCTTTATAATGAGATTTGGTTTTTGTTTGAACACTGAAACTAACCCTTGCTACAGATGCTGACTGGCAAATTTAGGAATCACCCTTTGAGAGACTGCAGCTAAAATGATGACTGATCCCTGCTGCTGTGGGATTTGTGTGGCCCCGAGCAGAGGCTAAGGCAGATGCCATTGTCCCCTCCAACCCAAGTGTGCAGGACTCACACTGCTTTCCAGATTATCCAAGGGATCCCAGCCCTCCTAGGGCTCAGGTCCTTGCCTGTCCACACATCAGAGGAGCTCTGCCTCCAGGGACATGAGAAAGTCGAGGGGGAAAGGAAATTTATGGGAAGGGGGAGATCTGAGGGACTGGGAGGATGCGTCTCCAGAAGGAGAGGCAGGAAATGCCCCATGAATGTCAGATTGAGTTATTCCTGAATTCTACAAGTAATGCCACAAGGGAAATGACATGGATCATCAAAGCATTCCTTTATGCCCCAATAAACTCTTCCTTGTCTTAGAAGCAGACCCTATACATATTAATAGAGAACCAGTGTGTGTTCCCAGTGTCCAAGATAGCTATATATATTTTCCTTCCTCAGGCAGGAAGGGAAAGAAAAGAAAGTGTAGGCAACATTTAAAAAATGGATACAAACTCCAAAAGGGGCAAAAACTCAACATGCTTAGAAGCAATCTTGTTGAAAAGGACTCAGGGTTATGAGTCCCAGTCTGGAATATTTAACCAGCCTGTGCAAAGAGAAAAAAAACGTTCAGAAATTAACGTGGCAGTGAAAGGGTTTGTCTGTGCAAGGAAAGCTCTGTAAAATAAGCCAAGCCTCTTCTGGCAGTCTTTAGGCATTTGAGACACAGAGCCCAGGTAGATTCCCTTGTTTGGATAGGAGCATCTGTATTGCTTCCCATATGGCATAAGTGGCTTGGACTATTGGCATCCGCTTTCAAAAAACAACCAAAGATTACTGTGCATCCATCTCTGAAAACTCTGATAAGTTGTTTGGGGTTTTTTTTGGTTTGTTTTGGTTTTTTGTTTCATTTTGGTTTGGTTTTGTTTGTTTTGTAAAAGATACGTTCTAGTTTAATCAGAAAACCTGCCAAGGACAGTCAAAAAGGTTCACTTAAACCTTAAAAATCCATTTCCAATATTAAGTTGCTAAAACCCGAAAAATTTCCAAAACTTTCAACATTAAAGTGATTATGTGGCACGTTGTTGCCCCGTGCCTTTTAGACAGTTTTTATTCTAGTTCAGAAAAGATTCAAGTAGTGTTTTCTCCAGGAAAGGAGCTGAATGTCTGTTGTCCTATGCACAACCTGATGTTTGGAACCGAGCTGAGAGGTCATTTGTACTCCAATAGCTGTGGATTTGTCTACTGTAGGGTTTGTGGTCTTGTATTTAGACTGGGATATGGTAAGATCCATGTGCATCTCAGTCCTTGCGTATCTGTAGCCACCAGAGATGTATTCTCCCTATTAAGATGGAAAGGCCTTTTCATGCACCTTTAGTGCAGCACGTTTCCATAACAGGAGCCAATCTGTGGCTTCGTTTTTTGCCATAGGGCCCAAGGAGTTTCCCTTTAGGAACTGCAGTTAGATTTCATTTCTACGTGAATCTATTTTCTTCCTTGCAACATTCTTCCTGAAGACAAGGAACACAGAGCAATTTCATTTCCCTGTCTTTTGCTCAAGTTGTGGGACACATGGGTGGAGGAAAACAAATCAGGATTTTGGAGCTGGAGTAAACCAGAGGAGCTGGGAGGCACGAAAGCTGGGACTACAGGGCAGCTTTGTTCCTTAGACAGAGGTTGATGTCCTTATATAGACTTAATTAGGCCATCTCAAGAATTCCTAAGTAGCCAAATGAGAGCTGTGAACCTGCTGCCATAGATGGCTGGATTTGTAGAGTAATCCTAAATTCCTCGTCAATCTACTTGGTGTATCTACTCTCAACAAGACCCTTGGAAATGACTTGCACAACGATTTGTTACGCTGTCATTGCTCATTAATCTGAACTTCTGCAAATGATTTTTATTCTTCTGAAGTAGAAATAAAATCCTCATTAAAGAATTTGTTTGTTTTAAAAGCTACACAAAGGATTACAGGGCCCTTGCAAACAGATGTAAGAAAAAATGTGGTTATGCAAAATGTTCCCTCTCCTAAGCCCTTGCTTTCCATTGACTCCCAGGACCTCTGGGTTCAGCCTGAAGTGCATGGCTCAGCTCACTACAAAGCCTGGGGTCAGTAATTGGAATCACATGTACTCGAGGCCTCTCCGTCTGACTGTAGGTGAGAGTGCCAATTTATACTGGAAATGTGTATTACTATTATGCAAAAAACCCACCCCAAACCAAGGAGAAACCTACTGTCAGATCTGCAGATGACCATAGCCATGATCTTTGCTAGCAATACTTCTTAAAGTGTTGCTTGAGTTTGCCTCATTTCTGGTAAACAGCTTGTAGTGGGAAACGAAGCAGGAGCAAGGAATTCTTACTCTGGAGTAGGAATGCCCACACATGGTGTTAATCAGGGGAACTCCCTGTGTGGACAGGCTATTATGTGTGACTTTACACTGTTTTAGGCACACTGGTGAACTTCTTTCCACCCACCTTTAATCAATTAGGAGAGGTTTTAAAGTACAGTGAAGTAAGGCAAAATTGAACCGAGCCCAGAGTTTCTATAGGAGGGACTTCTCCAGTCCATTTAGGCTGGTACAAATTTTAGGCAAGGCGTAATCTTTCTTAGGTGCCTTCTGCAGCAGTCTGATATGTCAAAAATTGGAGCTTGGAGCTGGGATGAAACACTGGCAAGGTCCCACTGTTACTGATGTAAGATCCTTGTAAACAGAGTTAGGGCATGGTGGATCCACAAAACCTGCTGGCAAAGGATGTTTTGCATGATGAAGTTTTACAAGAACTCATGGGGAGACAGGATAAATACTCAGAACAGAAATCTGCTGGGGGCTACTAAGTGCACAGAATGCACATTTCACTGAGGAAATGCTCCAAACTCAAGGAACTGAAGGCTGGGAGAGTAGCTGGGAAAATTATCTGGTTTTCCTTGTTGATGCTCCTCTTTGGTGATCACTTGGGCCAGTGGCTGAAGCCACGATATTGGGATGGTTGGCCCCTTGGCCATACAGCTGCATCCATGGTCTTGTGTTAGAAAAGAACAAATAACCTGGTGTAGAACCAAACACACACATTCAAATCTTCCTGCCTTCCCTACTTTTCCCATTCGGACATTCTGAGGAGAGATCCTCAGAACTTGTGTTATTGAGGAGGAATAGCCCAATCAGAGTCCATTGTGGCACAACCTCCAAGTAAACACACCCTGGCTTTGTCTGAGGAACACCGAGGGCAAAGTATAGAGGGGTGATGAGCTCCCTGTTTGTTTCCATCCGAGGTTGCCTGCGAATATCATCCCCCCCATTATCTTAAAGATCTCGGCAACAGCATCGCCAGCTGGGTGCTTCGAGCACTATCGGTGTTTGTATTCCTGTTTAAATAAGATAGAGAGGCAAAAA
>VWZF01006514.1:634997-719994 GCA_013396755.1 Sclerurus mexicanus | reverse complement strand
AAAAAAAAAAAGAGAAAGAAAAAAGAAGGGAGGGGAGAGATAGAGCAGAGCTGACTGCCTCATTGGGGTTGAAATTCTCATCCTGACTTCTTAAGAGCAGGGGGAGGGAAGAAGGGATTTCTCTTTTCCCACAGAATTTCACTGCAGGGTTCTAGAATCTCTCTCCTTTTAAACCCCCTATTTTATTGACAAAAGCTGTGTTGGGGAAAAATCCACGGAAATACCAAGAACGGGGGGCTGCAAATCTCCCCTCCTCTAGCAGAGGTTAAACCTCTGCTAGGTGACTTCTTTTGTTTTGCTTCGCCTTTGTTTGTGGCTCTCTCGTACTTCGCACCGAGAGAAGTCGCTGCGCTTCTCCTCCACCACAGAGCCAGTCAGGCCGGCCCGAGGTTCCCGCTGGGGATCGGCGAAGTTTCCCGAGCTCCGGGGAGTCTGTGGGGGCGGCGGCAGCGGCGGCAGCAGCAGCAGCAGCAGCAGCAACAGGGTCCGCGCTGCGGGGCCGCCCCGTCCCGTCCCGTCCCGTCCCGTCCGGTCCCGCCGGGCATCGCGGGCGGTGTGAGTACCCGGGCAGGCGGTGAATCAGGTCTTTGTACAGCCCACCGAGCGGGGGGCTCCGGCAGGCTCTCCTGCAGCCGGCCGGGATAACAGCGGCGGCGAGAGCAGGGGGAGCCTTGCCGGGACAGCCAAGCCCCCGCAAGGAGCCAGTGCGGGGAGCTGCGGGCGGCGATGGACGAACTCGGTGGGGCCCGGCCGCGGCTCCTGCTGCTGCTGCTGCTGCTGCTGCTGGTCCTGGCGCTGCTGCCGCCGCTCCGGGCACAAGGTGAGTGCGGGAGCCCAGCACGGCAGAGCCCGGGCTGGCTGCGCCGGCGGGACCCGCTGCGGGGATCACCCGGGATGGGGGTGGGGGGATCCTCCCCGGGCATGGGGNTCCTCCCCGGGAATGGAGCTGCGGGACTCCCTCCGGGATGGGGATGCGGGGATCCCCCGCGATGGGGATGCGGGCATACCCCGGGATGGGGATGCAGGGATCCCCCGGGATGGGGATGCGGGGATCCTCCCCGGGAATGGAGCTGCGGGGCTCCTTCCGGGATGGGGATGCGGAGATCACCACGGGATGGGGATGCGGGCATACCCCCGGGATGGTGATGCGGGGATCCCCTCGGGATGGGGATGCGGGGCTCTCTCCGGGATGGGGATGCAGGGATCACCACGGAATTGGGATGCGGGATCCCGCCGAGAATGGAGCTGCGGGGCTCCCTCCGGGATGGGGATGCAGGGATCCCCCCCTGGGATGGGGATGCAGGGATACCCCCGGGAATGGAGCTGCGGAGATCTCCCGGGATCCCCCCGGGGTCCCCTGCATCCTCACGCCCCTGGATGTTCTGGGCAGGCTTTAAAGCGNCCTCCCCGGGAATGGAGCTGCGGGACTCCCTCCGGGATGGGGATGCGGGGATCCCCCGCGATGGGGATGCGGGCATACCCCGGGATGGGGATGCAGGGATCCCCCCCTGGGATGGGGATGCAGGGATACCCCCGGGAATGGAGCTGCGGAGATCTCCCGGGATCCCCCCGGGGTCCCCTGCATCCTCACGCCCCTGGATGTTCTGGGCAGGCTTTAAAGCGCCGCTACCACGTCCGAGTGAGCAGAAAGGCGTGGCGAGCCCCAGCCCCGCCGCTGCCCCGGGCAGGCTCGGGTCGGTCCGGTCGGTCCGCAGGTCCGCAAGCCGCGGTCCCGGCCGGGCTCCAGTGGCTGGCGCAGCCCGGGGATGTCCCGGGAATCGGGGGGTGTCCCGGGAATCGGGGATATCGGTGCCCCCGAGCAGTGGTACCGGGACCGGCAGAGGTGTCAGCTCTGCTGTGCCCGGGACAACTGCACCCCAAAACACGGGATGCCGGCAGAGCAAAGGATGTGGGAGAGAAAATGTGGGGCCTTTATGAATGGAGTGCTTGCTTTCGAAAGCGGGGCTCTGGATCCGGCTGTGACTCCCCTTCCATACTGCACGCTTTGCTCCCGATCTCTTAATACTGTCCGTAAAGAGGATATGAACTTGATTTAATTCAGTGTAGAAATCCCCTGCAAATCTTAATTTGTAGGACATGACAAATAACTTTTCCTATGGTGATAATGAGCTTATCACAGCTAACAGGTAAGTGACTTTTCCATTCAAGTAACCGAAAGGGGTCCGTTCAGTGTTGAGGTGTGATTATACTCCAGGCAAATACTTAGGAACTTACTTAGCATGGTCTCTGGGCTGGGCCTAACAATAGCACACAAAAGCCGGTGGAGTAAATGATTTGTTACTCTGGCAGTGTTTTCAGTCATAGATTTTCCTATAGCAGAGCACTTGCCACAGTTACCCTTGCATTTGATGAAGAGATGGTAGCCACTCCTTTTAAAGGGGGAAGGACGGAATAAAGATGGTTAGAAGAGCAGCATTTGCCTCCAGAACCCCCAAATAGCTCCTACTTCCCCTTAGACAACAGAGCACATCAGCAAAACTCTGGCTTTGCTCTGGCACAGTGAGCAGACATAGTAATTTTAAGCAAAAAAAAAAAGAAAAATTTTACTTTGTAATCTCTCTACATTTGATCTCAGTTACTGGACAGCTTTTTAGAAAACTTGTAAGTAATTAGATATATAAGTTTAGGTTTCCAAAGTCTGTTTTAACACAAAGCGTAGCCAAATTTGGCAGTAAGAAGTGTGTCAGGTTTTTATTCCCAAATTAGAATCCGTACTCTAATTTCACTGAGGATTTCTGTCTCCTTAAAACATACCAATACACTGGATAGTAATATGAAGAAGATGAATTACATCATCATGACCAGTCAGTGTATTAGTAGTTCATCCTCTAGCTCTGTCTTTGGCATGTCTTGGTACTACAGGCACAGACAGTTTTAACTCAATAAACATCTGGAAACCTGTCTGCTCAGAGGGAGCTTATAGTTGTAATAAAAAAAAATGTTCCACTGACTTGGTGGAATGAGTTTTATTTTAAGATTATGATTTTTACATGTGCTTTTATACCAGTAAATTTATATGAAGTATATGGGTGGAGGTAGGACACATAAAAGGCTAAGTCTGTGCTTTCTTGCCTTCTGTTGTAGATAAAACCTCGCCCAAAAAATCACATACTACCAGTTCTAAAATATGAGTGCTACCTCTAAGTTTTTAGCTGAATTTTGTTTTAATGGTCTGGTTTCAGACATGACGTTTTCTTGCAATCAGGGAAGAGTAAGATGTTAAGCTCTTGTTTTTCATCTGTGTAATTGAAAGCAGACACGTTAGTGAAATCCAAGAGAAACCCCCATAAACCAGCTTATCAAGTTACTGCAGTATATTTGTACTGCTCTGTCAGATTTCAGGCATTATCTGATAGCAGGACAATGCATTTTTAAAGTTTTTTTTGTTATTGTTGCACTTGAGCCCATTCTGTAAGTTTCAGGTCAACTTTACATGTATTTTCAATAATAGTTATGTTAAGACCAACTTGTTCCGCAACACTTCTACTAACATTTTCTGAAATGAAAGATGGGCTTTAGGCCTCTGGGACTTGACAGAAATAGTTACCTGGGACCATGAGAGGGTTTGAGTTTGGTTTTGCCAGTTCTGAAGAAGTAGGTGGCAAAATGAATTTAGTAAGCAGAGAATCCAGGTTTGCTAGATGTAGTGAAATATATGTAGAGAATGAAAGGGGATGAGACACAGGAGGTCAAGAAAGAGCTGAAATCCAAATAAAACAACATCAGGGCACAGGCAAGAATTTTAATGGTAACACAGAGTGCGTTAGTGTGAAAGAGATAAATGAACAAAAGCTTTTGTGAAAATGTAGCAGAAAGTGATGGTTGACAGTGACAGAGAGCAAAGAAAATGAATAAAGTTAAGAAAGAACAAAGTAAGCAGGTAGTTTTAGCCAGAACAGGCAAAAGCTGCTGTAAAGCACTCAGGAAATGTCAAGCACGTGTGTTTATGTGTAGATTCGATGGAAGGAGGAAGCTGGGGGGGAATTGTAATAGGTCAATCATCACACATAATTAAACTGGGAGACTGGATAACATTGCTGAAAAATGAGATGTAGAGGTGGAGGCAGAAGAGGGCAGGGTGAGGAAGAATAGACAGACTGTCTGCGAAGAAGTCCATGATGGACTTGTCAGGAGCAAAAGGGAAAACAGAGGAAGAGGTCACAAAAAGCAAAAAGGACAATGTCAGGAATTACTGGCCATAATATTTTATGAGTCAAAATTAGCTTAAAAAAGCTCAGAGTAATGCCAGGTAAGTGGAGAAGGAGTAGTCAAACAGTAGGTACTACAGTGATATATTGGGTGATTTACAGTGACAGGGCGTGTACAGTGAGGGGAGAATTGTGACCATCCCCTGCCTGTTCATCAGACTTGGTGAGGATTCTTGGCCTGCTGAAATCATTTTTGGCAAGACACAGGGAGAGTCCAGTACAAGTTGTGTTGAAGGTCTTTGGTGAACAGGATGCAACAGTTCTAAAGCATTGCCCAGGCTTGTGCTCTCCTGAATGTACCACAGATCTTTGGCTCAGGCAGTTCATGCAGCTTCTTGCTGTCACTTCCTAAAACAAGTAACACTGCTATTTTTCCTCAGCACTCAGAAATACTTGGGTTCTGCTATGTACCTAGTATAACCTACATTAGACTTAAAGGAGCTGAGAAATTGCCTTTTGGATTTGAAGTATGTACTGCTGGATCTTAAAAAGAGGGTTTTCATTCAAATTCTTTTCAGGCAATCAAATTAATGGAAGATTCTCAGTCCAAGAAAGCTGATGGAGTTTTGGGTTCTTGGTGCACAGCTATAGGAAGTATGTTGTTTTCTGGGTTACAGTAGCACCACACACATCCCATCTTGCACAAGGGTGCAAGTATGTTCCGCACCAAAGGGTTCGGTTTTGAGTCCTGTCAGAATCTGCATTGGGACCTTAGTAATCAAGATAGCAGTACCTAAAAAGATCTTTTGTATCAATGCTGAGGTAGGCACATAGACACAGAAATGCTTTGTCTGGTATGTTCCAGCTGGTTAGGTGTTTCCAAGGATTTACTAAGCACGGTAAGATACACTGTGCAAATGCTACCAGCAGTACATCCATTGGGAGTACTGCAATCCTCCAGCTTTGCTCTGTCACTGACTGAATTTCGGGTGCTGAGTACTTCAAACCTCAATACCTATTCAGAGAACCTGGGAGAGCTGGGTATCCATGTGTGGATCAGTACAGACAATTTCAAAACCGAGGACTATCTCCTATGAGGGTTCCACTAATGTTTTCTCCAAAAGAAACCTTCCCCAAAGCATTGCTATATGGTTAGATGTGAAGAAAGGGATCCTCCGTTTCTCTCTGCTCTGTAAAGTCTGTGGTTCCTTCCATACTTGAACCATGACCCACTGTGCTATAAATTTTATCCCATCTGCTTAGTGTTCCCAGACTATTCTTCAAATATAGAAGTGGTAGAATATCAGAATATTTCACCATTGTCTATCTTCTTTTTTATATTCACCAATAAACATGCTGCCTACAGAGTAGATACATTTCACCTTAGCAGTATATAAAAGCATAGTTATTCTTACTAATTTTCTGCTCAGATGAAAACAGAGAAATCCCAGTGTGAAAATATTTCTCCTGTAATCTTTTTACATGAGAAAATACAGCAATGCTTGAGCACGTATGTTTGATATTCTGAGATGTGCTGCTCTGTCATATTCTCATTTCTATTTCTGTTGCTTTGATTTGAGTATATACATATACTTGGACTCAATCCAAAGCTCTGTAAGGTCTATCTAAACACTCATTTACTGCAGAACATTTTGGGTCATGGCCTTGACACAAATAAATAGGACTAGGTTATGTGTAACACCTTATATAAAACTTTCTAATCACACTTCTTTTTTCTTCCCAAGATTTGAAATGAGGAATCAAGAGAAGATTAAAATTTGTTCTTAAATGAGAAAGCCTGAAATGGCACTTTTTCTGTCAACACCCTGTGAAGTAATTTCATTATTTGCATGATTTTCTCATACCGAGAGGAGTGAAGAACAAAGTTTAGCATGTGTTTGTCAGGAAGAACAGTTGTTGTTCTTCCAGTTATGAGTCTTTTATGTCCTTCCATGCCATCTTGGTGAGTCTGGGTTCTTTAGGCCACCTGTGTCCTCAAGAGCTGGGAATGCACCTTTTTGTCTGTGTTCGTGTAAGTACAGCCTGGGACAGCCACTGCGTGTACTGGGCTCTTTACACGACATTGACTCAGTGGACTCCAAGTTTCTCTCAATATTTTCATGTCTTCTAGAAATCTTCAGAACAGTCTTCATTCTTCTGGCCTTAATATATTTTGATCATCAGCCTCCTCGTGGGAGCCCAGACAATAACCTATCCAGAAAGATGAAAAAGTGGAAATTAATTTGTTCCCAGAAAACACATCACATGAAGCAGCAGTTTTTGGGTGCACAGCACGTTGGGTGTAAGAGCCTGTGTATAATAGGTAGTAAGAAAGGAAGTTGAAATGGACTTTTGGAGAGGACAGGGCGGTAATATATTATTAAAAACTTTCTGTCATTGGTGATAACACAAGATCTTAAAGCACAAGAACAGGTTGCCTAGACAGGTTTGGGAATCAGCTTCACTTGATACTGTTTTGAACAACTAAATAGAACTCTGCTTACAACTGCCTTAATTTTATCAGTTCTGCCTAAAAGTAGTGGGGGGGGGAAAAGATAACCTTTTGAGGGCTCCTACATCCTCTTTTGTGACATTTATGTATTTAAAGATGCCTTATTCCTGCAATAGATGGAGCTGTCTTTTCTCATTTTTAATAGCCAGTTGCCTACTTCTGTGAAAGATTTTTTTTTTTTAATTAGACCTGAGACAAAATAAAAACCCCACAATAAAACCACTGGCTTTCCCTACTAGAGACCATAAGGGGTGTTGCAGCATAGCATTGCCTCCCTCAGGCCTGTCCTCCTCACCAGCTATTGCCATGGAAGATTTTAAGAACTTCTTTTATAAACTGCAAGCAGATATCTCATAAAATGAGGTTTGGCTGGATCTGAAAAATTCCCCTAATTGTGTGATGGCCACTGCTGGTGCTACCAGAGCCACATTCCCCATAAATGAGTGTTCTCCAGACCTAAGAAAATTTCCAGTAAAACCTTGGCTGTTTTCATACCCACCACAAAACACACTAACATACCAGGCATTTCCTTTAGGTGCTGCTGCTCTGCTTGCTCTGCTAACTGGGTTTCCTCAGTGCTTTCAGCTGGCCTGAAATAATCACCCTCAGCTGAGCCTTGTTTTGGAAGGAAAGGTTCAAACCTAAGGATGAGGTCCTATTTCTTAGCAGTGCAGGAATGGAGTGATGGTCTGTTAGTCCATGAAACTCCAAAATGACCTCCACACTTGGAAGAGAGAGCCCTTCATCATAGGCGCTCTTTGAGGGCAAAGAGTGGGCTGGAGCAGTGTGGGAGAGGGACAGCTGGTGAGGAATCTTGCATCCTACAACACGTGCCTTGGAGACAGCAGCCTGTCCTGTTGCAGGTGTCAGGAGAGACAGCATCCTGGCTCCAAGTTTTATGCGTTTGTTAGGAAGTTCAAGCTGTTACAGTTTTTAAGAGAACCTGTAAGAGCAATGGAGTGGAAGGACTAAGAATGTCTTTCTGTCCAAAGGGGGCTGGTGGTAGAGCTCAGCTGTGTCTGCCCCTCGTACCCCAGCAGTGCACTGGCACATTTGATGAACAGCCTTGAGCTGAACCAGCATGTCCCTCCAGGAAAAGAAGAGCTCCTATTCACTTCTTTCCCTGCATATAAAATGGAACAGGGGCATCTTCATTCCAGCTCCAGTCTGAAGAGATCCAGCACATACTCTAATTGTCTCAGACAAAGCATGGTGATGCTTTCCTGCACTGCTCCTTTACTTTCAGTTCAAACTATTTATTTCAGGGAGTCATGAGGCCGGATTTTCTGTATGTCTTTCATAATTTCAGGCCCCATTCACCCTTTCCCCTACACTATGTGCTTAATCCCTGGGTTTATACACAAGATTAAGATGCAGCAAAGCTGGATTTATCATGTCAGTCTATTAGCAGTTGGACCTTTGAAGTTAGCTGGCTTCCCTCTTGTGTAAACATGTCTCTGGGTCTATCTGATGCCTTAAGTGGCCAGCCAGAGTGTGTTTGCATTGCCAGGGACAGCATTTCCACAGTTTGTTGTGAGAATAGCCAAAAAATCAAGACTACAGATCCCAGCTGCCAGCACTTGACTGCTGTCCCTGCTACAAAAGCTGCTGGCTTGTCCATCTAGTATTAGCCAGGTGTCATTGTTCAAGAGCGATGGGTTTGGTGCAGCAGATCAGGCCAAGACCACTTTGTCTGCTCTAAACCTTGAGCAAAGTGGAGCCTTGGCCACAGGGATGTGCAGTTGCTGTGGTTTTGTAAGAGTACAGATGTAAAGGGAGGCTGGAAGACAGAGAATGTGATTGTGAGTATTATGCATGGCCAGTCTGTCATTTTGACAAATTCTGTAAGTAGGCTTGGGCTTTTTTCAGCTGGCAGTTAGATGGATGAGCATCACTGGCGGGAGAGTTTTCATGACAGGACAAGAAAGGTTTTCTCAAAAAGGCACACAGGGAATGCTGGAAGTGGTTTTTTTACTGGAAATGTAAACCAATGCTTGTCTGTTGTGCTCAGAATTTGCAGAAATTCTGGCTGACATAGTGAAACGTGTTGCCCTAGTGCTGAGCTCTCAGAGTCCATCTGCTGCCTGCATTCCCCTGTGCTGAGGAGTGAGAACCACGTTCTGTTTCCTCGCACTCCATAGTGGTGAGCCTCTGACAGTGAATTGAGTGAGGGGCAAGCTCTGCCCTGTATTCATGTGCTTAAAAGATGGAAAACAACTTAATAAGGACCTGTGACTTTGACCCCTTGACCTGGACTCACTTCCCAATCCATACCCAGCCACAGCTGATTGTGTGGGCTGGGAAGCTGAGGAGTTTGAGGGTCACATCAGTGACTGCCCTGAAGAACTGGCAAACTTTACTGGCACTGCCTTAGTGAGCCCACCTAGGCCCAGGTGTAGCTTTGGTTTGGTACCTGTATCAGACTGGTAACTGTTCCATGGATCAGCACTACTGAGTCAGGAACAGCTGTCCAATCCTGGATTCCACATAGGCCTTTCCATCACAGGCAGCTGTACAGAATAGGTGCTACTGCAGATTGTTACCTAAAAACTCTGTCCCTTTTTGATCTAGCTGGAATGCTGCTGCCATGAAATTTATCCAGTCCTTTTTCCTTCTTATTTTTTGCACAATTCCCAGAAACAATTCAGGGTTTCTCATTCCAGGAATCATGCTTTTGGGTAACATTCTTAAGCTTATCTTTCTTTTGCAGAAAATATTCACTGCAGCAGCTGAATAAGCAATTATTACATCATAGAAGTCTAAGGTTATGCAGATATTAACCACATTTCTTGCTTTGAACTCCCACACAGTATGGCAGTCCTGCTAAGATTAGCAAACTACCTTTTTTAAAACAACCATATGCTCATACACATCGTGTCTGTGTGCATAGTTCAGAGCTAGCACACAAATGCATCATGCACACTGAATGTTTGAATAGTTGTGTCCTTAATCACATCTTATCTGATGGTTTCCTTCATGACAGCTTTTGTAAAACTAGAGAGCTGAGTTCCAGCTGTGTTTCTGCTGTCCTCTTCCCGAGACTCCTGAGATCTCCCTGGGGTTCCAACACACACCACCACATTCCCATCAGGACAGGCGTCCTCACTGTTACCACAGAACACAGCTTGAGTTCTTCTGGGTGCCCTGCTGCACAAGCTTTTGTACAGGGACAAAGCTGCATTAGATTTTATCCCAAATAAACGTAGGTTTTCTCAACTAGTCATTTAGCATGCAAAATGAGTGTATCCAATGAAAAGGAAGTCAATATGCTACGCTCCTAACAGAGCTCTGGGTTATCACGTATTTCTGTCTCATGATACCAGAAAGCTGAACAAGTGCTTCTCAAATTTACAAAATGGACCAGCCAGTGTATTCCTGCATGTCAAAACTTTGCTGTAGAGTTCTCCCCTCCAAATAAAGGGCTCATTGCAGCTGGACACAGGCAGTGTAATCAGCCTTTCCCAGAAGGGCTTTCTCTCTTGGGTGCCTGGGGATTCTCTGGCTGATTTGCAGGAAGCATTGTGCACTTGGCAAAATCCTCGAGGGAGCGCCAGGTTCAGAAGAGCACACCTGTCCTTCCTGCTCCAGCCCGGAGGGGTGCCACGAGCCATCAGCTGCACTGAGGCACGGGGTCATGCCAGAGGAAAAACAACCATCATTTCCCCTTCAGTAAGTGGGATTCTTTGAGATGTCGTAATCAGAGGAGTTCTGCCATCTGCCTGCCACTGCCCCATCCTTTGCGCACCCTGAAGTACCAATTTGTAGGCAGGAGAAGCTGCAGGGAGGCCCCTGGTCCCCTGGAGAGGGTTGTAAGGAGGCACAAATGGCCTCAGCGTGAACTGTGTGCCCAGAGGTTGCCAGCTGGGAGCCACATGGGTATGCACGTGTGTGCAGTTGAGTCCACAGTGCTGCAAAAATACAGCCAGGGGAGGATAATGGGCCTGTTTCTAAATGCTCATTAACGAGCCTTTAGTGCCCAAATGGTTGGAGTGGCTTCTGAACCAGCAGCCGAGGCCCAACGGGAGACACACACACACCACCTGAGACTCTGAAAGAGTGGGATTTGCCCACGAATAACCATTTCTTAAAGTAAACTGCAAAGCCAAGAGAAAATATTTTTCACTGTTTCATTGTTACGTTTTAGAAGAATGGCCTTGAGGGTGGAGTCCTTTTTTTACTGCTTGTTTTTCACTTCCCTCTATTCTCAGGAGATTTTTGGCAGGACCTTTGGAGGATATGAATTTGTGATGTCACCAAAACAATGAGCCTGGACCACAGTTCTCCTTCCACAAACTCTCCGTGATCCTCTTTTGTCTGGATGCACTCCTACGGACAGGCTTGCTTAGCTTGGCCTGCTTTGAATTCTTGAGTTATTTGGTTGGACTAGAGGTGTGTTGCCAGAGCTTGGAGAGAAGAACTGGTGTCCAGAGCCAGGGATTGTCCTTCTGGGGAGGAACTTGGCTGAAGACCATTTTGTACAAAGCCCTGCAAAAACCTGCAGCCAACTCTGCACTTCAGTTAAATGTGTATCATTTTTCAACACAGTTAAGATTGATTGCAGACAGCAGCACCAAACCCATGGTTATTTGCAATCCATTGTGTGAAATTTGATGCACATGATGTTTGTCAGCCAGAGAGCTCCAGACAGGGTCCCTATTCCCAGAGAAGAGCTCAGACACAAATGCATGACTTTCACCACAGGCAGATGGTTATTTGCTCGACTGATTTTTTTTCTCTGTAGCACTGTAAACTTCTTTTAGCTTTCAGACACTGGCATGAATTCTGGGCACACTGAGGGATTCAGCAGAAATATTGCCTTGACTTAGTAATGACAGAATTTTGACCATTACTTTTGGTATGTAAGTAAGAGTAGAAGTGTGACCTGGGTCATAGAGTACAGAGCCGTTATAAACTAACACTTAATGCAATTCCATTTAACGATTTTCTCACTAAAACATGTTTGTTGCACTTGATCCCATAATTCTGATTATTGTTTACTGCTGTAATATTTGTTGACAGGAACCACATCCTTTCACAGGCTGCTCTGTTTCTCCCAGTTTCTCCTCCTATAACAGGGCTTTGTTTCCCCTGACCATCCTTCTAATCTTTCTTTATGCATTTTCCATGTTGATGTAATCTTTCTTAGAGCCAGAATTCTGTGCAGTATTCCAGAGTTTTGCACTCTGCAGTTGATACCTACCTCGAGGTGACTGATGTCAGGGAACAGGGACAGGAGAGGGAACGGCCTCAGGCTGTGCCAGGGCAGGTTTAGGCTGAACATGAGGAGGAATTTCTCCATGGAAAGGGCTCTCAGGCATTGGCAGGGGCTGCCCAGGGAGGTTTGGAGTCCCCACTCCTGGAGGTGCCCAAGGCAGGACTGGCCGTGGCACTTAGAGCTCTGGGCTGGGGGACAAGGGGGGCATCCGGCACAGGGGGGGCTTTTCCAACCCTAATGATCCAGTAAGAGGTTGACCAGCCTGTAGTTTTCACAGATGTTCTCTCTTGTCCTTCTTGAAGCCAGGGAAGCATTTGTTCTCTCCCGCCCTTCAGGAACTTCTCTCATTCACCACGAGCTCTCTGAGATAACCCTGAGTGCCTGGCGATGTCATCCACCAGCTCCCTCCGCACTCCTGGTGCAGCCTGGCAGGGCCATCCATCAGAACCATAGAAGACACAGAGAGACCATTAGAAAGCTGTCCCTCTGGGTACTCAGAGGGCTTTTGCACTCATTGTGCATTTGTTACACAAGGAGCTGTTCGGTGTTCAGGCTACAAGATAATTAATAGGAAAATGTGACTCAGTTTTATTCCAAGTTCTGATACACCTGCTGTGCAGTGAACTTTTGCACTTGGAATATGAAGCAAACCTGTAGTGCTTGTCAGTTCATTAACAGTATTCAGTTTTATTAAATTAAAGACTCGCAAAACTATACAGAAATAATTACCTTCGATGTGCTTTTCCCCTTAGGTTCAGGGTTGGTGTAAGTTGGTATAAGTTGGTATCTGGGTTAATTTTTCTGTCATATGTTAAGTGATCAAAATGCCATATACCTTTCTGTCCCTCTCTACAATACTTTGGCATTTACAGGCATATTTTTGAGTAAAACAGATTGACTGGATAATAACCTGAGGAAAAAGTATTTCTGCAATTTAGTCATGATGAGATTCAGCTCTCTTTGGTATCAGTTACATGATTTATCCTGTATTCTTCATGATTTTAAAAGGTTGTTTATTGCAATCCAGCAGATCCTTCAGTTATGCAGGACTGTTTTGAGCTGTTTCCTGCTGGAGAGTTATGCCCAGGCTGTGTCTTTGGAAGGTGAAGGGCAACTGCAGTTTGCTTCCCTGAGGAAGGCAAACCCCCAGCACTGGGCTTGTTGCAGGTGCTGCCAGGAGCCTTGTTTGGCCATGGCTGCCTTGTTCTGTGCCCTTCTTGGTGCCCTGTTCTGAGGGGAGGTCAGGGAGGGGCAAACAAACGAAATTGTATGTGGTTGGGGATTTTAACTGGCCAATGCAATGCCATTTCCTAAGGTTGTGTTAAATATACTGTTGTGGTTTTCTTTCTTTCTGTAGAGCTGTCAGTGGAAGAATGCTGTGACAAGGGTGTTGAATGGGCAAATAAGAACAGAAAATGTGCTTCTCTGCCATTAATATCCGAGTCCAGAGAATGCAGGTATGTAGTTATATGTTATATATTAAAATGCAGATTATATTTTCATGTGAAGCCATAGGAATGGCAGGTATGAGAGCTGATGCAGAAGATGAAGCACCCAGCTCTTAAATCCCACTTTTTCAACTCCACATCCATCCTTGGGGAGCACCTCCCGAGTACCTACTTTTTGTCCATCAAGTCATTGTAAATTTTGCTGTCAGTCTAGAGTGGATTCACCCAGCTCTGACCTGTTTGGCTCTTCCTCAGAGGGTTTCCCACTGTGGTCTGCTGACAGGGCTCGGGCTCTGCCTGCAGTCAGGACAACACTAATGTCACAAAGCTGCTTTGGTTTATACCAGTGGTGAATCCGGCCAAATTCTGGGGCAAAAGTGTATGGGGAAACATGACAGACCCTGCAAATGAGTAATCTATGGTTTCAATAAGTACATGTGTATGTAAGGCAGCCTTTTGTGGTGCCACACAGGTAATTGTCCTGCAGTTCTTAGTTGAATTGCTGTGTGTGGGAACTTACAGGTTAAATCTAGGAGATTCCTGGTTAGGTAGTGTCCAACGTCTGAAGGGAGCCCACAGGGAAGATGGAGAGAGGCTATTTACAAGGGAATGTAGTGACATGATGAGGAGGAATAGCTTCAAAATTACATAGGACGAGGTTAGATTAGGTGTTAGGAAGAAACTCTCCCCTGTCAGGGTGGGCAGGCCCTGGCACAGGTTGCCCAGAGCAGCTGTGGCTGCCCCATCCCTGCAAGTTTCCAAGGCCAAGTTGGATGGGGCTTGGAGTGACCTGGGAGAGTGGAAGGTGTCCCTGCCCATGGCAGGGGGTGGGACTGGGAGATCTTTAGGGTCCCTTCCAACCCAAACCATTCTGTGATTCTGTGAAAAGTATTTGATTGTAGAAAATAGTACCTTTTAGCTAATAAACAGATTTCCTAATTCTGTTGACAGTTTATAGGATACTAATTTGTATTCAGTCATCTACCAAATGAAATAATGAAGTTAAATGTTAAAATCTCTTGCACAGTAAGACTTTGGTTCTAGTGCATCTCTTATATGATTGTGTCATTCCTATTTTTATATCAGTGATAGTTTGTGTTATGTTTGCTGTTACATGCACTTGTTACACTTAATTAGTGGAGCTCACAATTTGCGATTGGTGGTTTGAGGGGCAGCGTCACAGAGAACTTTGTATTTAAAACACTTTTCTCCCCTTTCTTCAAATGGATTGCAAAGTAATTTAACCTTGGTAATTGTAGAAGTGTTGGATTAATCTTTATTACGGAAAGAATGTGTCTTCTAGGCAAGTCTGTCCATGTTTTCTGACTTCTGCATTTACACTGGCATTGAAAGCAGTCTCTTGCACAGAAGAATTGACAGATAGGACTAAAGTGCCAATTTAGGAAATACTTGAAGAGTTATAAGAGTTGCAGAAAAAACAGGCAGAAAAAAACAGGAAACCAAGTTTATTGAACAATCTGGGGGCAAGAATCTTGATGATTTAATGGTCATTTGATTAATGTGAGTTGTTATTCTGCTGTAAATGCAATTTATTCTTCTAAAGATTTTAATTTTAGAGACTCCCTGGGACTTCACAGGAATTGAAAAAAGCTTACTAATGTTTCATCTAGCTTTTGAGCATAACTGACATGTAATTGAGAAAATCATAATAGTAAGGCACATATTCAATGAGAGGTATGAGCATTTATTGACAAATATTAAGTTGATAAATGCAGTTCAGTTGCATTTTTTCATGACTGCACAATTAAAAAACACAGCCAGGGTTCCCTGTGTTTGCTGAGGTCTGGGCAGGGGCCAGGGGGACTGTTTGCACACCTGCAGCAGTGGGAGCTGCTGGGGGACAGGAGCCAGCACTTACGGGGTTGTTTAAACCCCAGCTGGGATCCCTAGACCTCCAGGGCAGCTCAGGGCTGACCATCTGCTCTGAGGGTGCAGTTGTTCCCCTGTGTGCTTCAGCTTCAGTTTGCAAGGCTGGGAGGTGAACGGGAGGGGAAAATAAATACCTTTGGGAGTGAGCAGGTTCCATAAAGTGCCTGAACTATGAGGGATTTTGTGCAGTTACTGTGAAAGGCTGTGCAAACATGACAGGTTGGACGTGCCTTCCCCAACACGCTTTAGGAGAATTTAACTCCTGGTTTTGAGTCATCTGCTTAGAACAGCAATAGCTTTGCAGTGTCTCACATTCAGTCCTTCCCTCAAAGCAAGCCCACTGTGCCCACGTGGGTTCTCTTGTGTGAGGAACCAGCTGGCTCATGGAGTTAGAATTGGACCACCTTGACCTTTTCCCAACCATTTCAAACACATCCATAGCAATCACAGAATCACAGAATGGTTTGGGTTGGAAGGGACCCTAAAGATCTCCCAGTCCCACCCCCTGCCATGGGCAGGGACACCTTCCACTCTCCCAGGTCACTCCAAGCCCCATCCAACTTGGCCTTGGAAACTTGCAGGGATGGGGCAGCCACAGCTGCTCTGGGCAACCTGTGCCAGGGCCTGCCCACCCTCACAGGGGAGAATTCCTCCCACAGTGAAGAAGGGAAGGGTTTCCACTCAAGCTCTGTCATTCTCGTATCTGCCATGTGCTCCAGAGACAGGGTGACCCTTCTGGGTTCCAGCATGTCTTTAGGATCCTTCTCCCAAGGTCACTTGTGGTTCCAGAGGGACTTGCCAGCTGTGTGAGTGCCCCTTGCTGAGTGTGGTGCAGTTCAAAGTGCAGACGTGCTCCCTGTCCTGTCCTCCACAGGGTGACCAGGCTGTCTGGTCTGCACGTGAGCTCCACAGATCCCTCTGGTTCCCATTCCACCACTGTGCTGGAGCTGGAACAAGGCTCTGGGCTGCATGTCTGCAATCCCTTGCCCCAGATCTGGGTGTATCTCATGGTATTACCACCCTGGACAGTACCAGTGTTTATCTCTGTGTCTCAGTAAATGCGAGTGCAGAGTTTTAGTGAGTAATATCCTGGCTGTCAGAGCAGCAGCTCTTTGCCCATTCATTCATTTTCTTGTGGCGTGGTTAAACTCACAGCAGCTGGAAAGAGGTGCCATTTAATTCTGGAACTCAACCTGTCCAATAAATCTTCTTCCTTTCAAACCGAAGTTTCCTCTGCCCAGAGCTCTTAGCAAGTGAACTTCGCTCCCGTGCCAGAAACAGCGTATCTCCATATGGGAATTGCATGCCTTTGACACTGTGTAAAGTCCTTTTGGAGTTACATAGGGAATAACATTATTTATAATCAGTGTTGCAGGAATGCAGACTGCAATATGCAAGGGTGGAAGACCCAGCTTGTTTTTGCAAAATCATTCTTTTTAATTTCAGTATTTTGTCCAAGACCTTTCACTGTGCACATGAATAGCACTGGCATTGCTTGAAGTTAGTAGGAGACAGGGAGAGGGTAATGAACTTAGACTGACAAGAAAGGCATTGTTTTCAGAGCAAAGTAAAATTTTAATGCTGTTATGGAAAAAAATGAAGAAGAAAAATAGGTGATTATGAGATCTGTGCTGCTTTAGGAGCGCACCCTCTGGGAAGGAGAGTACTAAATATAAAAAGATTGTGGAGATAAATGGGCATGTAGATTTTTATCTGGGAATTAACTCCATGAAAATCAGTAACATTGGTTACATTTGAACCAAAAGTAAAATGAGAATATAAAACATGATTTCTTAACTTGATTTTTAATCAAATTATCTGGAGATAAAATAATGTTAATTTTAGATCAACATCTGAAGGAGAGAATAAGGAATTTTTAGGTGTCTGAGTGATCTCTGTTCACTAGTGAGCCATGAATAAAGCTCACCTTTCAGAGAGGCGTGATTTTGCCTGAAATATCCTGAGTGAGCATCAGTTACGAGGCCTCCTGGTCCTAGAGATTCAGTATTTAGTGTTTTGGGATTTGAGCCATGTTGTGAGTACCTGTTCCTTTTCAAGGAAGTTCTGTTGTACTGTTTTAATTCAAAGTCAGAATGAGGCAGATAAGGAAAAAGCAGCCTTTGGCTTTTTTGGGTACTAGGAGTAATTGAGAAAAGCCAAACTCACAGGAAAGTGCTGCTCTCCTTTCTCCGGTTTTGAAGGCCAATATTGCAAGCTGTCCAGTGAAGTGTGATTTTATTGTTGTTGTTCTGAGAGTGCACACATGGTATTTTAATCTATTATTCAATTGATGCTTAATTCCTTATTACAGTTGGGGTGGGCCACATGACTTATGAATACAGCTGTGGGAAACGTTGTAAGAAACTTTCTTGTTTTGGTTGAAGTTGCCAATTTGTCAGGGATTTCAAAGAGATGGCTTGTGTTTGGAAACAGAGAGGCACCCCGGGAATCCAAGGGATCTGCTGAAAGGCTGCTCTTGATTCTTTGTTTGTTTGTTTGTTTGTTTGCCTGTCTGGGCTAACATACCTCCTCAGCAGAACCTGGAGGGCTAAAGGAGCTGGAAAGGCTCAGCTCCCACACTCGTGGGCTTCAAGCTCAGGTTTTAGAGGCTTCCAAAGCCCTGACAGTCAGACCACCCCAGAGCTGGGCAGGGAATGGAAATTCTGCTTCAGAGGGAATTTCAGCAACAGAAAAGCTACATATTCTTCCAAACTGGAACCAAATCAAATATCAAAAACTTCAAATATCCTGCCAAATAAAGTTACTGTCCCGGGCTTAACTTCTTGCTGTGACTTTAGAGTCTATTTTTTAATGATTTGTTCATGAACTTATCCTGGGTTTTGTTCCTATGCATTGAAATCTCAGAGCTGTTTTTGTCCAAGTGAGAACTGCACAGTCAGACCATTACTAATCACAGAATCGTAGGATGGCTTGGGTTGGAAGGGACCCATGTGCAATCCAATAGTAGTTGGGAATCTTGGGGAATGTAGGCTGACAACCTCACCCTGTGCAGAGGTGGGTAATCTGAGCCCAGAGCCCACACAGCCCCTACTGTTAGGGGCCTGGCTTTAGAGCTGAGGGAGCTGCAACTAAACCCACCCCTCTTCCTGAAACTTCCAATGCTTCCCACAGTATAAAGGGTTTTTAGGAGTAAAGGGTGTTGGATTCCCGAATGTATTTGCATGATTCAGTGTATTTCTAGGTAACCCTTTAAAAGATTTTACTCATGAATTCCAATAACTAGTGTTGAGGAAAAAAGAATAGGTGAATGCAGTTAACAGCAAAGAGAATGTGTTCAGTGTTGTTGGTCTGTAAGACGTATAAGGCGGCTGTAATAGAGCATTTGTAGGGGTTTTCTCTTACAGAGCTCTAACATACCAGGCCATGGCTTTTAGGTGCCCCTGCTGTACTGTAGGTAGAATTCATAAGCTTGGATTGCATTTGGGATGGTTTCCCCATATCAACTCAGGTAATGTTTATTCTTAGAGAAATTGGGTTACCATAAACCACATGGATGTGTTTATATCCTTGTATGTGTAATCTGATTTGTTGCTCTTAATTTTTTTCTCTGTTTCTCAGTGTCTGTAACAGAAGGTAGCAGTGGAAAAGGCTCACCCACAAAGCTACCTAACAAAGCAGAGGTAGCCATAAAAAGAGATGGAGAGAGATCTTTGCTGGGCTCTGCATTCAGGGGGCAGCACTATGCCACTGGAGGAGTTTAAAGCCTCCTCACACAGATGGGGTTTTAAGCCTCCCCACACAGATGGGTTTTTTTCCTACAGGAAGGAGTTTCTAATTTGTTCACTGACATTGAGATACAATGGAATGATTTTATGAGCAGTGGAACTAACAATGCTGAGTTTCCTGCACATTTTTATGCTATCTCCTCTCCACATCTCCCTGCCCTGTAATACTCTTTTTTCCCTTGACTTTCTTTGCCTCTTCTTTGCAATGCATTCTGTTTCTCCCTGTGACTTCCCTTGCTGTCTTCATTTCTCCCCATTATCTCCACTTGTCCCCCAGAGCAGCACTCTGACCTTCCTTCTGCAGGCTGTGCCGGTTGGTTTGGGGCAGCAGGAGCGAGGGTAGACTGGGATTGCAGGCTCTCACAAGATGCAGGGCCTGACTTCTGCCTTCCATCAGTCCCCTGAGCCACCAGCTGTCACAAAACGTGCAAGAAGGCAAGCCCTGGAGACCTGGAGCCCTGTGGCAGGTGTGGCTGAAGTTACCATTTGCTTAAAACAGTTGTTAGGACAGGCTGCAAGGTGGGCAGGCAATTAAACTGGATGAAATGTGTCACCTGTACTGAACATGTCACTGAGACGTTCTGCCCGGTGCCAGAGGGTATCTCCACTTTGTAGCTGTGTTCCCACAGGAACCTCTTTTCCATGTAACTAGTTCAAGTGCTGAGTGTGGGGATTGCAGTGCCTGTTGCTGACCCCTGTGTGCCCCTCTCCTCCCCTGGCTCCCCCCTGTCCCAGCATGGCCCAGGAGCAGTGCTGCCACAGCCAGCTGCAGAAGCAGTCCTGTTCCGACGGCGTCGAGTTCGCCAACGTGCGCGACGAGTGCGACTCACACGCCGCTGACAATTCCTCCTGCGAGGCCCATGACTTCAAGGTGAGACTTCAGAGCCACTCCTGCTCGTGCTCAGGGTGATATTGACTGTATTAGGGCCTGGCCCTGAGGGTCACCATCCTGCTGCACACGGGCAGTTTGGCCAGCTGCACCCCCTGAACCTGCCGAGGCTGCTCGCTCGCTGTCCAGTGAAGCAGCCCCTCGCATGGCACGGTAGCAGAGCCACAGGGTGGAGTGCAAAGGGGTGGAAAGCCCTGAATGGGGGATTGGCCAGGAAACTGCTCCTGCATGAAAAGAAGACATCGGTGCTGTAGGGAGGGCTGGGTGAGAAATTCAGCTGTGTTCCAGACTTCAGCTCTCATTAGAGCTTCATGGCCCAAGGTCACACTCGGTGGTTTTCAATACTGGTGGTCCAAAGGGTTAGCACTGAAGTTAATTCTCTTGAAGTACTTAAAATTCCAGCTTGTGTAAGTGCCCTAAGTTGACATGACTTTGATTTACAATTGGCTGGAGACACCCATAAGCCTGTGATACCAGCATGTGACATCAGAACAGAAATGCCTGTCGTTGGCATGTTCACTTAATCCGTGCCCTGCCTCTGCCTTTGTTCCTGTCCTTGTCTCTCACTGCTTGAAAGGGAGCGTAGTCATATACCTCTCTGCAGAGTGTTTTTGGAAGAAAGTTCCCCCAGTAGGATCAGGACCTTGACCATGACCCAGTAATGAACAGCTCTGGTCCTGTTACGGGTTTCTTTCTGTGGTGATGAAAACAGACAGGAATGATTTTAGCTCTTCCTGCTGCTCAGGGATGCTGAGTGGTTCATTCAGCTCAAATAAAATCTCTCAGCAAAGAGGATGGTAGCAGTGGTTCAGCACAGCTGTCCCATGGCTGATGCCCTTCCCCTGCAGCACATGGTGCAGGAGGGCTGGGGGGAGCCCCAGCTCTGCTGGGCTGTGCTGACCCCAGAATGTGCCCCAGCACTGCCTGAGGGGTATTAGCTGCCATTAGGGCTTGCTGATAGTTGAACACTGGAGATGATTGCAGGGTAATAATGCCCTGAGCCCACGTTCTGTGCCAGGTTAATTTACCGGTGTAAACATGGCCAGAGTTAATTAATCTTTGTGAGCCATGTTCTGCCCTCCCGCTCCCTAATAGAAATATCCTGCACTTAACAACTTCCCTGAGGTGACTGTAGGGGCAACTTTAAAGGTAATCTCTTTGGTCCATGATGGACATAGATGATGTGTGATCTAATATCAGTGAACAATTCATCATTTCTTCTGTTAAATGCATTTGGAATCTGATGGCCTTGAGACATACAATGTCTGGCAGTCATGCCCTGCTGTGGTAAACAAGCTTTTCACATTCACACCAAGCCTGTCTCACATGAGCTTGAATCTCATTTTGCCTGAGTTGGTCCGGTTTTGTTTAGCTTAGGTTGCATAGAAAATCTTTTGGATCTTCTTTGTCTCCTTCAAGGAAGCAGAAAGAATGATTTAGTGATTCAATTAGTAGGATTAATTGCAGCACTTTGCAGTAAATGAGGCAGCTAATCTTTCTTTTGAATCCAAGCCTTGGGATTGGAAACAAGATAGAAAGACCATATTTTGGAAAGGCAGGAGGCATAGGCAACGATGGGCAGGATTTTCTCCTCTTTTTGTTTGGAAGAGTAGCTTTTCCTGCCTCGGAAAAGAAAGGAGGCAAAATGAATCATTGGTCTTTAAAATCTTCATCAAATGACAGCGATCGATTTCCAGATTTGTTGTTGGTACAGGAGATGTAGAAATGATTTTATGGAAGTTTCTACCACAACAGCCTTGCAGAAAGGAGTGAAGCTTCTAGAAATTTGACCACCTTTAAGGTGCTTGGACATTTTCTCCAAAATTCATCATAACTACTTTTCAAAGACTGAGATATGTCCTTATCTCACAAGTTTTGCCAAGGGCACTTCACTAATGTAAATTAGGTGAGCACAAAAGTGATATTGCTTTGGATCGTTTAACATATGTTTAATTTTTGTTCAGCTCTTCAAAAGTTCTGAAAAATTCTTCTGAGTTACTGGTGGTGTTCCAGTCTGTTTCTTGTATTGTCTCCCAGTTATAATGTCTGGATTTCAGCAAGGGAGAGACCTCTTGTGGACAGATCCCAGAGGCAGTGCTAGCACAGGATTCACCCTTCCAGAGCTGCTGACTTAACTGGGAACATAAATAATGACTATTGTAAACTTTAATGAAGGAAAACAATTTTGGGTACTTCCTACTCACACCAGAAATAAATCTGCCAGTTTCTCACGTGTGAATTTTTTCCTTTATTCCTTCTTGTGAGAAGGGATAATAGGATTTCAGGTAGGACACAGATGTTTATTCAAACATGAGGAGCAAGGCATGGCTTTGAAGCTGCATGGAATTTTGCTTAGTAATGGGGGAAAAAAGTTTGATATTGTTATTGGGATCACTTAAGAAGCAGAGGCTTGCAGGCAGTGGAAGGGTGTGATAACAACTCACTCTAAAGGTTGCACCATCCATGAAGGCTATGATGGTTCTAGAAGATGGGTGATGGTCATCCCAACTTGGTTCCAGGCAGCTGGTAGGCTTTGGATAGTGGCTGCAAGCCCTTCAAGAACTGAATTAAAACAGAGCCTGGGGTCAATAGGAAAACCCAGTTACCACAAACATCAGGTAAGAAAACATTTGACACTTTCCATCTCTGGATCATTTTGGCTGTGGGATAGCAATGCAAATTATTATCATTACCAAGGTGGTAAATCAAGATGCATCGTGTGCAGTTAGAATAAATAAAGGCTGGAACAAATGGTCCAGGGCACCCAGTTATGTTAATTGAAGATACAGTTTCTTACAGATGCTGCAAGACTTAGCAGGCTCTGTACTCAAAGTTTCACATCAGCTGCAGACTGAGGTCTTTCAAGTGGTGGCTCAACCTGAAAGAAATAAAGGCTATTCAGCACTTCAGGAATGACAGGATTAATGATCACTCTTTAAAAAGAAATCCAGCCAAACTCTGTAACTCCCAGTTTGAGCATCCTGTGGCAAGACAAAGTAGAATGAGTCAATTCATATGCCTAAGAGCAGAAGCCAGTGAGGATATCCAGAAGTATGTAATATCAAAATTTGGCAAGGCATCAGCTGTATTCAATAGCTTAAATAAGATTTGGTTATCAAATACATGCAGGCTTAAGTCAAATAATGAATCTTCAGCTCACTTTTCATTTTTGTCTTCTAATTTACGCTGGTGAAAGCTGAAAATCGAACAAAATTATAGTCAGATGTTAAAAACCTTGAGAAGAATGCCTTGGGGAATTGCTTGACGTGTTAGAATAAATATTGAGCAATGTTGCAATTCTTGGAAGAGATCATCAAGTATTTATTTCTAAATTCATCCAGAAAAGCCAGAAAAGATGGAATAATCCCAGACATAATAGTGATGAAACTTGTGTGTCTGCCACTGGATGGAAGTAGTTGGAGAACCAAGTGAAAAAAGTGGGTGGTGAGAAACCACCCCACCAAACAAACATCTGCTCTGTTTAATGGTGCAGGTTATCTTCTTCAATAAAATAGAGTCTGGAAGAAGAACAAAATTAATAGTGAACGCTTGAATCTGCTTTCACATGACAGGAGCAGTTGGCAGACACCAGTTCTGAGGAACCTTTGCTGCTTTCTAACAGCAAGGAAGAAAACTGAGCAAATCAGCAGTGTCTTCCCAGTTTGAAATACAAGGACACCCCCATGGGATTGCCTTGTCCTGTGCTCAGCCCTGTGCTGGGGCCATAGTTCAGCAGCTTTGGAAGAGGTGGATGATGTGCTGCTGCTGGAGGCCGTGGCAGGACTGTGAGGCTTTTCATTAATGTTTGACTGTGCTTTTCAGAGCAAAATAGCTTCTCTGTATGACATGGTAACACTGCCTTTAGTCAGGGCTATGGTTTGACTTTGTGAATGTGGTTTTTTTTAATAGACGTGCTGTTACTGTTGTTTGCTGGGAAAGGCTGCGCAAGTCCAAGGACAGAGTTGTGAACCCAACCCAAAGATGGGATACCAGTGTGGAATTGTCTTCAGATCTTGCTGTGGGAAAGGTCCAGAAGGCATTGATCTGTCCATCAGCGATGATGCTCCTAAAAACCAGCAAGGTATTTCATTGCAGACTTTAGAAGAGTGAGACACAAAATGATACAGGGTACAAGGAGTGTTTGTACTTTAAATGGTCTCTGTTGGAATTCCTCTAACTCAACATCTCATCTGAGTAATTTAATGATGCATGTTTTGGAGCTCATGGGTTTTTTTTGGCTAGTGAAAACTGAAGTGCTGTTGATGAAAATAAGAGCCTAAAAAAGCTGGAAAGGGGTCACGTAGGTCCTGGGGTCAGACCTTAAATGCAAGACAGCTTATTTTGGCAACTGATGATCTTGTCTTGGAAGCTGAGTATAAGTTATGAATTTTTAATAGCATCTTACACACTGATGGATGCCTGAATGCTGGTAGATCCCTCGTACTCAAACCAGTCACCTAATAATTAAAATCTGCATATTCAATGTACCTGGATGACATGAGAAATATGTAAACACCTGAAAGTCCAGAATTGGGAGCCTAGAGCATTTCCCTGCTCACCCTTGTGGGCAAGTGGCACACCTGGCAACCCTTAGTTAGCATGGTTATTGTGGCACACTTCAGAGCCATTATGCACTGCAGGGATGGGACTGTGTCCACATCCAGGGCAGCAAAATGTCCTCGTCATTCAGCTGAGAAACAATATGTCAGATAACCCAGCTGACAATAACAGTTTCCTGTAGAAAGGCAGAGCAAGCACCACAAACCAGCACTTTGTTGGTCATGAAGGGGAGATGAGGCTCTGTTTTGTGAGGCAGCTTTGCCGGACGAGCACCTTGTGTTTGTTCTGCCACAGCAAGGCTTGCAGGGCATCCTGCAGCAGGAGTGGGGCAAACTGGCTGCCTGTGTGCTGCTCCCTGAGTCACACCACGGACCATCTCTGGTGTTGTGTCCCCAGAGGCCTCTACAGAATCCCACCAGGCTTGGGCAAACTGATTCCATCAGCCTCTGAGGGACTGAAATGTGCCCCTGTGGCTTGAGGGCACCAAGCGTACCAACCCGGCCTCGTGCCGTTGCACAAAATCCTGCCTTCACATCCACGATGCATCCTTTGCCTCCAAGTGGCCACTGCTGGAATGGGCTTATTGACAACCACTGAAATGAGCCCAAGCTTCCTAGTCAGTGAGTACCTGGGGATTGTGTTTTCACACACCTCACTACCAACCGCCCCTTGCCCCGTGTCCAGAGTGGCAGGATGGAGGAAATCCATGAGCTGTTCCTTTGGGTGGGCAGTGGGTTCAGGCAGTGGGTCTGTTCAGCCCTGCTGTGTCCTCCACGTGGAGAGAACAAACTGCACGTGGCACAGGCACCACTGATCAGAACTCTCCAAGGTGAGGTATATAAGGATATTTGAAAGAATGCCATAAGTAGGTGCCCAAAAGTTGGGCGTAGAGTTCGTTTTGGAATGAAATCTAAATAAATAACTGAGGTTAATCTCATTTTCATTAAATCTGTGAGTATCCCAAGCTACTATAAAGTCAGTGGAAGCCAAGCATGCCTCAACAACATGCTTTATGAAAATGAGGTTAAGCTCTAGTTAAAAGCCTAATGTTAAGAATCTGCATTTGAGAATCTCAGTCCATATATAGTCTGTGATCACAGTGTGATTTTCACATTGAATCAGTGAGATGGAAAATGCTCCATGGCCATGTGCATTTGAACGTCCAAGTATGAAATAGTTGTAAAATATATAAATAAGGCTCTTTAATTTTGTCCTGGTTTATCCAAAACCCCGGTCTCAGTCCCATCCCAAGCATGCAGCACTTTACCTTGAGAGGAAAAGCGCTTTCTCCTCTAATGTCTCTCTCTCCTCTTTTTAGTTGAAATTTCGAAGGAGGAACTAGACCAGGAAGATCCCTACCTGCATGATGGCTGCAGAGGTAAGTCAGGTGACTAGTCCTGTTAGCCCGCTCCTTTGTGATTGCCTCCAGTAAAAGTGAAGCCAACTTAGTTGCAGAGATTAACTAAAACCTTTTGCCTAAGTTAGTTAGGGGAAAACATAATGGAGGGAAGAGCCTTTGCAAAGAATAGTGGGCCATTATATGATGCCTCAATAATTCCTAAAACCAAGGAAGGCATTGTCTCCCACAGAGGAGTTCATCTTAACCAGCTGAAGCGGAGACTATACATTTTATTTAACTTCTAGTGGGTAATACCTCAGAGGTGTCACCCTTGAACCTACGGGGTCCTTTGGATTCTTCAGACGGTGGGAATCCTATAGTAAATGTGTGCATTTTTGATTCTCCTCGTGGGATGATTAGGGTGTTGGAATACAAAATGAAACTTGTTTCCTTTTGAGATGCACCACCTAAAAGAAAGGAAGAAGAGTGGCTACTGTCCTCATTAGTCCCGCTTTTCTGCCTCCTGGGTAGAATGTGTGTTGGGGTTATTGTTCTGCTAAGCATTCTGATTTATTGCTTGTCACATGTGATTTACATGTCTGTGAACCTAAACCAGCAGTGAGTCATTATTTTCTACCAGCATTTCAGAACTCAGTAATGTATTTAGGATAAAATCAATTTAATAGGATTATATTCCAGTTGAGAGGTGATTTACTGTGCTCCGTGTTCTACAGCTGTTACACTTTGGAGAGTGGAAATGTCTCCATTAGCAAACCAGAGCCAACACTGCCTCTCCTGCTTGTCTCCGGCTGCTAATTACAGGAGATGACATAGAAAAATGTGTTACATATTTTCCTAGCGTTATTTCTTCATGTAATCAGTTGTTGCATTTGTCAGTTAATCAGCTGCCTGCAAGAGAGGGATTGCTCTGGCTAATTACAAATCAGGGGTTCTGCCTACAGTGTATTTTCTGAGCCCAGCATGCCAACATTGCTCATTGTTTTCGGAACTGCACCAGGGGAAACTTAAATTCCCTAGGCAGTGGAACTTCCCGCAGTTTGTTTTGGAGCACCTTCATGGTACATGGGGAAATGAATTCTGTTCTTCTGACACCCCCAGTGCTGGTTTTACTGTGTCGGGCAGGAGCTCCCAGGAGGTTCAGAGAGCAGAAGCTGTCAGTCTCAACCACAAAACTATGGTTCCTCCTAATTTTCTGTGGTGTATGAATGCCCCTGTCCTCATTAGAAATGGTTGCACTTACAAAAACTATTTTATACAGTATTTCTAAAAGTAGTAGAGCTGCATTTGCCCACATGGATTGTACCTATCTCAGACCTCTTTGTTTAATGCCTGTCCAGCCATTCTGAAAAACCCTTGTTTGTCCTAAGAGTATCAACACTCTTAAAATGACCAGTTGGAAGCATATTTTGAGAATATGAAATGTTTTTAATATTAATTTATCTTGTAACAAGATCAGAAAAAGGAAGTTTTCATAATGATGACCCAAATTTTGTGTCAATTTCCTACAGTATTCTCTTCCTGTCTGCCAGAATAACCCTTCTTGTATTCATTTTTAGAGCTTTCAGTGCTTAGCCCTTTTCTTCTTTTGTATATGTGTGTGTTCAGTTCACTGCTTTTCTAAAGAAATCATCGAGTATCCTGTCAATTAATGATTTGTTTCAGTTCCTATGAAGAGCCTGCTAATTCCATGAGACTTTCTAAAATATCCATTAGGTGGTGGTCCCTGCTCTCAGCAGTGCAGAGACACAGGATCCAGTTATGTGTGCTCCTGCTTTGTTGGCTATCAGCTTCAACCAGATGGGATCACCTGTGAAGGTAAAACAAATAAAGCCATTGCCTCCATTATCAACATTCTTGTTTTACAAGAGCAAGGGCAGATAAAAAATATCCAGGCAGAAGAGATCAGAATATGCTTTTTTCATGGGGAAAGAGGTGAGATCTTAGAGAGTTGGTTTGAATGGAGTGTTGAAATGAGAACTATGGGAAGATGAAGTTAAGAAAGAATCAGAAGAAAAGGTGGAGGATTTAGAGTGGAGAAGAGGCAGATCTTGAATTTATTGTTATGGATGATAATATGGATAATAACAGGAGGGCCTTTTTCTCTCACTGACTGAAAATGGAGCCTAAGTAGCTTAGATACAAACCTCAGAATATAAAATAGATATTGATGATTGGTCAGATTAACACTTAAGAAGTGCCAAATATAAAAAGGAAGAGCTTCTGCATTTAATACATGTGCATTTCAAATTTTCTTATGCATTCAAAGAGAAAAAATTCATAAAAGAAATGTCTTCTCAGTAGCTGTAAAGCAGAAGGTTGCAGCCTGTGGCTCGGGGAATGCCTCAGCCATATGTTGGTGAGAGGCAGAGCAAGGGAAGGATTTCTCAAAGTTTGCCTCATTCCTCTGGTCCCTATACTCAAACCATAGAATCATGTGGTTTGGAAAAGACCCTTAAGATCGTTAAGTGCAACATTACCCAAACACTGCAGCCCCACCGTGTCCCTAAGCACCATGTCTGCACATCCCATCTGTAACACCCTTAGACATGTCTGGAGACATCATCTGCTGCCAGGCTCAACCAGATGGTGCTGCCTTTGACCTCATCCCTTCCCAGAGATGCTTCTTATTAACTTTCTCTTTTATTTTTGTGGCTCATTTTGCATACTCTAGATATTAATGAGTGCATCACTGGGACACACAGCTGTGGGCTTGGCCAGACCTGTGTCAATACCTTGGGATCCTTTCGCTGCCAGCGGGACACGAGCTGTGGGACTGGCTATGAACTGACGGATGACAGTCGTTGCAAAGGTATGTGCTGGGCAGGGACACTGGGCTCCTCCAGGCTTTGGTTAAAAACCAAGCCTATCATTTCATTGTGCTTTTGGTAAATCCACGTGTGAGCAGCAGTTACCCCGAGACAGTCACGGTGCTGGTTCTGCTGGGACAGCAGCTCTTCCACCTGCCACCTTGCAGATAACCAGGGCAGGCTGTGGGCTGCTGCAAAGACTTCCAGCAGAGACAACTCTCTGTAGCACTGGCACTTTGGGCTGCATGACAGGAGCTGATCTGGGGACTAAACAGCTCATTACAAAGGCCCAGCACTCATACTGTACACACTGCCCTGGGGATTCTCTGTTAGCTCCACTGTGGTCCTGGGAGCTGCTTATTAGTGAGTGCAGTGCCCAAGTCCTGCCCCTGGAGCATATCTGATGGTTTAGTTTCACCTGAATTAATCAAGTTTGCACAGTGTGCAACAAGTGTGGCCAGTGGAGTGACTGGGTGATTCAGTTTGAACATGGAAAGGTAGCTACATCTTTTTTAAAAAAGTAAGCTTTTATCTTCAGGAGGTTTAATTTGTTACAAAGGGATTAATTTCTTAATCACAACATCCTTAGAGATTTAAAAATGAAAAGGGGCTAAAAGCACTGTTCTTCACTAGCTATGTGTAAATATGAGTAACAGCCTTTTTGACTACAAAAATGACTGATTTCAGGGTGTGTCTAGCTCAAAGGATGCTGTTCTGTGCATCCACAACTTCGTCTGACATGCTGCATTTACAGAGAGATAAATTAGCAGCAAACTCCATTTGATGTGGAATTGGTTTTTACTGCGAGAAAGTCTGTCCCCCCTGAGCTTTAGAACCGTTTATAAATAAACTAATTTCATTTCACTGCATAAATTAACTCAACCAAATTTCTGAGTAAGGTTTTATTGTAGAAACTGATCAGTAATAAATAATAGATTGAGTAAAAAAAGCTGATGAACAAACTCCCATGCACAACCTGCAGAACATCAGGCAATGTTTTTCAAAGTATCATGGTCCAACTGTGATCCTTTTGATGTAACCTCTCTGCTGATTCAAGTGACATCAGATTTAGGCCAAAAAATAGCTTGCTGGCAAGTGCTGACAGTCTTTTTTCATGGAAAAAAAGGAGTACGGATACTAAATCATGCGTACTATTAATGTTAGAAAGTCCTTATCTGCATAAGATATGCTAATAATGTTAATTATTAATGTTATGTTAATATGGGTAAAAATAGAAAATGAATACTTTTTGTGTGTGATGTTTAAGTGCCAAGCAACATGACTGTGCTGTGCCACACATAGAACCTCGCTGAACCCAGCTCAGTATTAACTCATCCTAGACTTCAAATGGGCTCCACAGCCATTATTTAAGTCTCACAAGGCTCTAGGGCTAAGCAGGTTCATCTACTGTTGTGTCACCTGCATGAATGGGAAAGTTGAGGCACTCCATGACTTGAGAGTTTCTGTGTTTTAAAAGCCTTAGGAGATTTCATTCCATTGCCAGGTGGCAAACGTGAAATTTTAGTTGCTTTTATGCGGACAGGGCTACGTTTGTGAATGAAGCCTCATTAACCCTTGTCTGCTTTATCTGCTTAGTGTGAACTATTTATTGTCTATTCTGAACTGGAATGGAATATTACAGTAAGCAGAAATCATATTTATGTGCATTTGCAAGCACAATAATGCAAGGGTAGTGCAAACCTTAATGTGGCTGAGAATCGAGGCCAGTTAATTCACTTACGAAAGAAATGAACAATGTCTGCATTGGACCTAAGGTTGGAATTAAAATTGCACTTGCATAGTTAAATCTTACTGACTTCAAAGCTAGGCACAGTGCTGGATCCAGGCTGAGCACTGCTGAACGTGCTGCTTCAGGTGCTCTGCAAGCATTGGGATCATTTCGTTGTGAGAACTGAACCTGTAAAGCACAATGTGCACAGACACACCCCTAGATACAACAGTGCTATCACAACAGTAAAACCCCCTTCAGCTGTCCTCCCCGAGATCCTGTGTGAGGTCGTAGCTCAGATTGCTGCTGGTCACTGCACTGAACTCCAGAAGGGAGGCTGAGGATTAGTTTGTCGGGCGTTTTTAACTGTGTCTTGTGTTTGAAATGTGATGGAAAACCTCTTGCCAAACCCCTGCTAACAGTTTTTTTTTGTGATGTACCAGATATTGACGAGTGTGAGACTGGTACTCATAACTGCCCCCCCGATTTTATCTGTCAGAATACTCCAGGATCCTTCCGTTGCCGACCCAAGCTACAGTGCATGAGTGGGTTTATACAAGATGCCCTCGGCAACTGTATCGGTAAGGCTTGTTCTGGCTCAGGGCGCACTCAAGTGCTCCCTGGCACATAAGGTGTAGTTGCTCTGGAGGAGTTCTGAGCTTCTCAAGCCATTCTCCATCTGTGCATTGCTCTGCCCTGGGGTTTTTCTGCTCTTTAAAGGCAGGCTTGGTCCCACAGGTAAGATTTGCAGATGAAATAAAAGGCTTAAATACCAGATCGCTATTTTTAATGAGATTGGGTCACCTAAGGCACTTAGCTGCATCTGAACTTTTCCTAAGTCTTTGGGTCTTCTTAAGTCTTCTTATCTGAAGCAAGATTTGTGATATATTTTATCTACCTCTATCCATAAGGTTTTAGCCAGAGCTTAGTGTAACAAGCTGTAATTATGACATCCTCTGTTACACCCTTTGATGTTATTCTGTGTGGTTTTGTGGGTAAGTTGGTCTTTCCAGACCTATCCCCCATTACAGCCTATCAAGAACCTTACTTTGTATGAGAATGATGGGCCAGTTATAACACACTGTGCAGAAGAGTTTAATTTAAAGGCTGACAACAATCTGTCAGGTTAATGGCTAGTTTCCAAGACTCCCCAAAACAGAATTATAACCTATATATAAATACTTAAGAATTACTGGTTTCCAGCAGACTCTAAATGGTATTGTCTAATGTGACCCACAAATCTATCAGTTATTCCCTGGAGTAGTCTATTTTCAAGTCTCAACTCACCTTTGGATCCCCCCATCGGCGCAGTGTGTCTTGGACTTGTGGAACTGGCTGAGCAGCAGCAGCTGCCAGGCTGAGCTCACTGTCAGCCCCTCATTCTCCTGACCATGTCATACCCTGTAGAGTGAAATCTGACTCTGAAAACAAAATTGCAGCCTTTAAAGTGGGGGGGGGCAGTGTCTGTGCACAGCAAACCCTTTGAGGACACGTGCCTGCCAGAGGCAGCCCCAGGGCGGTGGCAGCTCTGGGTTAACTTGCTATCACAGATGCCAGGAAAGCCACAGGGATTTGTACCAGCAATAGTTATGGCCCCTCAGATGAATTCACTCAAAATATTTACCCAGACAATTTCTCAGGTGTATTTTACACCCTGGGAATCAAACGTGCCCTGTGTGGTGTTGAGGGGATTTTTCTGTTGTGTTTGTGACTCTGCTCTTCGTGTAGAAGCTGAGAGCTGGATCAGAACCCACAGACTGAAGCAGAACTGGTTAAAGTCGTGAGCTGAATTGTTGATCAGCCCTTTGTAGGCTTAGGGGAGACTTCTGAAGTCTTTGAAACAAATACAAGTGCTATACCCAATTTCCACTGCTTTTCAGTGGGATCTGTGCCTCATACTGCCCAGTCTTCACCCTGGGAGCATTGCATTGGTGAAGCTAAAGGGCATGAATAGTTGTATTCTCCCATGGGCAGAACTTTTCTCTGAAGGGTTGCATCAGGATGTAAACCTCTGGAGGGTTACATAATGAAAGCTTCTTACCTTAAACATCCTGAGAGAGCAGTCACACTGATTTGTGCCCTCGCAGATATCAACGAGTGCCTGAGCACCAACACGCCGTGCCCAGCTGGACAGATCTGTATTAACACTGATGGCTCCTTCACCTGCCAGCGGATCTCACCCAGCTGTGGCCGAGGTTATCACCTCAATGAAGATGGAACAAGATGTGTAGGTGAGGAACAGTTCTGAAGTAAAAGCAGTTTTAAAAAAATAACAACTCACAAAAGAACTTTGCCCAAGTTCTTCCCATTCCCACAGTCAATTCTTGACCCTCATGGCAGTCCCAACACGTGAAAAATGACAAGCATCCACTCCGTCCTTCCTATAACTCGTGGAACCCTGTATTCTGAGGAGAGGAGAAATGATAATCACCCCCCAAAAAGGGCATTGTCTGTGACTGTATGAGTGTATTGGAACAATGCTGTGTGGTCCCAAATCTCCTCAGTACAGAGGGATAGGGATAACACAAGGCCCACTTCCTGAGCCCCAGAAGCCATTTGAGTAATATTGATAGACATATATAGCTTTGGCTGGCTTTTATCTGAGGTGGCTTTTGCAAAGAGAAGGTATCTTTGCATGTGTTTTCAATTTTTGTAGGTGGCTTATCAAAGCACTGCCTACTGCCTGTGGGCCTCTGACATGTTGTACTAGGTGAACACCTGATCCATGAGTACTGAGTATGCATATTAAAACAATGTTACACCTGATTTCCTCCGAAGTTTGCCTGATCTTTTCCCTCCCAAGTCCATCAACATTAAGGACACCTGAGAGATAACCTGCCTTGGTATGGATGGTTTGGATTTGTGACTCTGAAGTGCTTGCAGAAGCTGAGAGCTGGATAAAATCTTCCCTTCTGTTTCAAAACTGTAACCACTCAGGGACATGGAAATACGTTGACCCCTTGCTCTTCTCCCCACTTGCGTGCTCAGAAGTGAATATTCAGTCACTGTCCTGTGTGTTGCAGATGTGGATGAGTGCTCCTCGTCCAGCCAGCCCTGTGGGGAGGGACACGTGTGTATCAATGCCCCGGGCAACTACCGCTGCGAGTGCAAGGCTGGCTACACCTTTGATGTCATCAGCAGGACCTGCATTGGTGAGTTCACTTCCTGAGCCAAGGCACTTAAACAGCCTGTGTGAGGATTGTTAGTGCTCTCTGCAGGACCTCTGCCATCTGAATGTAAAACTGACTGCTGTGTTATTTGGATAAATCGAATACCGTATTAGAGACCTGCTGATACTTCAAAGGAAGCTGTATTAGTGTTATCAACATGTTATCTGTTATCCCTTTAAAAGGTGAGACTGTGAGAGTGTGTGCAATTGTTTTCTGTGATATTTTTATATGTACCTGCAGCAAAACATTCCTTTGGAAGATCAAAGCAACTTTCTTCTGTGTAGATCTAATCCAGTTATGCACTGGGGTGTTTCTAAATGATGAGTATTTCGAGGACTTCTTCCCTCTCCAGTATGAAATCAAAACCTGGAAAACAAAAATCAAGCCTTTATGTCCACGTTGTTGTTCAGCCAGCTCTTGCAGTGAAGCCAGCTGATCCCCAGAGCTCTCTGTGTTTGCCATTGCAGATATCAATGAATGCCGACGCTACCCCGGCCGCCTCTGTGCTCACAAGTGTGAGAACACTCCTGGCTCCTATTACTGCACTTGCACCATGGGATTCAAACTCTCAGCTGATGGGAGATCATGTGAAGGTTTGTTTGCAGTGCTTTGGCTGTGTGGTGTGGGAGACAGCTCGTGGCTCTTTAGCTGATTCTGTTTGATTTTAGCTTGCAAAACCCCTGGAAGGGTGTGAGAGACCATCCCACTGCAGTCTCTTGCTGTCATGATTTAATAAAAGAAAATTGCCCTCCAAAGTTTTGTCTTAGTCCAGTGCTAGGAGCACCAAATATAGAGAGAAATGTGGGGTTCAGGTGTCTAACTTTGCATTTCAGATTTAAATGAATGTGAGAGCAACCCCTGCAGTCAAGAGTGTGCCAACGTGTATGGCTCCTACCAGTGCTACTGCCGCCGTGGCTTCCAGCTCAGCGACATCGACGGCATCTCCTGTGAGGGTGAGCTCAGAGGGAGGGCTGGCCAGCACTGCTTACTGCCCCCATCACACACAGGAGCCATTCCTTGCATCTCTTCGGTGTTTGATTCTCGGTGGTGTTTTCCTGTGAATCTGCATTTAAGGAAGGTCTCCCTTCCATGGCCTTGTCTAGAACACTTCTGTGCTTCTGTGGGTTTTTGCTGGTTGCACAGAATTGGACCTTGAAATATTTCTGTAGCTTGACAGATATTTGTTTTTTCTGATGGACTAAAAGGATTTCTAGTCTTCAGCAAGTGAAGATATGAACATGTTATGTATGTAATATATAGTATTGCTAGGCAGTATTTTATATACCCTCTTTTTGTGGCTGGCTCTGAACTAATGTGTGAGTATGTCCTCCTCAAATACAAGGAAAATGTGGGTGTGACCTCGTGGACAAGATCCTGAATTTGGACTTAGGTCTCCAGAACTTACTGGACAGTGAGACCTTGGGCAGAACACCTAATTTTGATTTCTTTTTTGTAAGAACAAGGACAAAACTATTCCTCTCCCTTGCTTTTGTAAAGCACTATGGTACACGTCTCCATAAAGTGCTTGCACTTGTCCATTACTTTGTCTCTTGGGCCCTCATATTGCTTTTAATTTTCTTCAGATGTCCAACTATTCCTGAAAGGTTTTGCTATTTAGACTTCATTGACTAGAGCCACACCTATCTGATCTGCTTTGTCCCAAAATTAGAATCATCAGGCTGTGTTTGAAGCTGTCAGTGGGAGCCCTGTACATGTGCACTGGGTTGGATGTCATGGACACACAGGAAACCAGAGGTGTTTTCTCCTTGCAGATATCGACGAGTGCGCTCTGCCCACCGGGGGGCACATCTGCTCCTTCCGATGCATCAACATTCCCGGGAGCTTCCAGTGCACCTGTCCCTCCTCTGGCTACAGGCTGGCCCCCAATGCACGCAACTGCCAAGGTGAGCTCAGTGGCTGCAGGGGCACCTCACTGCACTGGGCACTTCTGAAAACCTCCAGCAGGTTTTTGTGCTGAAAGAATGCCTTTCCTACCACGTTATAGGTAAAGCAGGAAATGTCAGCTTGAAATCTGAAGAAAACAGGTTTTTGTGATAAATATACAGCCAATTTCTGTTGTGAAGAATTTGGTAAAGAACACTTTTTATAATGCTATTAAGTAATTATAAAAAATTCTGAAGATGAAGATTCAGGCTGTGAAATGGTATGAGTTAGTTTAGCCATTGAAAGGAAATATTCTGCTGTAAACATGTCAGCAGATGTTTAGGTCTTGTCCACTTAGTGGCACTGCTGCTCTTCCTTTTCCTCTTCTTGGTTGTTGGGTGAGTTTTCTTCTTTTGTGTTCTTCTGCCCTCCCCTTCTGTTGGTGTACTAATGTTGAATTGCACCCCGTGTTCTGTGGTATCTGATAGGACCCTGTCATCGTCTGGCACCTGCCAGCAGAGGAAGGGCCTGTGTTTAACCCACTCCTGTTTCTCCTTGGCAGATATTGATGAGTGTGTTGCAGAAAGCCACAACTGCTCTTTCAATGAGACCTGCTTTAACATCCAGGGCGGCTTTCGCTGCCTGTCTTTGGAGTGTCCAGAGAATTACCGCAAGTCAGGAGACACGTAAGTGCCTTCTTCGCCTTCTTCACCTTCTTTGGCAAGGGCAACCAGTTTTTTGGTGCCATGGTCTCCTTTATGTCCCACCACTGCTGACTGAACACAGAACAGTTTCTAGCAAATACCTGTTGTGTTGGCAGATGCACACAGGTCTGGTCTCCTTCCCGTGCTCCTGTTTCAGTCTAAGAAAAGGGTATTCCCTTAAGAAACGCCATGTCAGTGGTTTGCACTGTAATGATCTCTAAGGCCATAAGCAGATGCTCTCTCTCTGCCCCCCTGCAGGCAGCCTGTTCGGAGGGTTACATCCAGCTCCAACACCTCTGACACCTCCCCCTAGACCAGGTTGCTCAAGGCCTTATCCAGCCTGACTTTGAACACTGCCAGGGCTGGGGCATCCACAACCTCCCTGAGCAACCTGTTCCAGGGCCTCAGCACCCTCACAGTAAAAAATTTCTGTTGGAAAAGCTGGGAATCTCAGCAAGGGGGTATGTTAGTTCTGCTCATTCTCGTGTCTCTAACCTGCCTCAGAGACAGTCTGTGCATTCTGATGTGAAAAATAGGAGACAGGTCTGGGAGGAGGGGGCAGCTGGCAGCTCCCTTATACCCATCAATCGGTTAAGCAGAGAGGAGAGGTTGTTGCAAACTCCCCGTTGCGTAGGTGGAATTTTTGGCTGATGCAGGTGATGCTTTGCCTCCTGCCCTGTGGCTTTTTGGCCACCCTAGCTGTACTCCAGAGCTTCTTACAAAGGCTGCTCCCATGCCCAGGTCAGTGTGTGATCCGCCAGCCAGGGAGGAAGGCTGATAAATCCCATTTGTTACCAGCCCACTATTGCTTTTCCCAGGCAGTGCTGATGTGGCCCCCACCTGTTACATAGAATGGAGTAGACTGTGCCTCCTCTGCAGGATGAACCCAACACTGATCTTCATCTCAGGGGTTTTCTGGGGATTAGTTCGTTTGCATGTAAGCCTTAGTCTGTGAAATGCCATGTAAGTGGCAAAGCAGGTGTATTTGATCAGAATGCTGGAGAGGGAGTTCACGGTATAAACCCAGCTATTTATAAAATATGCTATCAGAAAGTGGAGATAGGGATGAAATTTTAAATTATATTTGTCGCATGAATCAATGAGCAGAGCCTCACGATGCAGATGTTCTTTTATTTGTAATATTGTGGGTTTATTTGTATCCTAACAAAAAAAAAAAAGTCATGTGCTCTACTGTAGACATCCCTGAGTTGCAGAGTTCAGTTTATAAAATGCACATTGTGCACATACATTCCATTTCATCTTCTCTCTCAGCTGTATTTGACATTTCTGGCTATTTGAGCCGTATGGGATCTTTTGGGGAGGAGCAGAATGTCTGAATTGTTTTTTTGTGTCTGGGTTGTTAGGCTGTGTAATGGCTTACTCTGCCTAACTCAGACCTGCTCGTAGGGCGAGATCCTTCTGATGTGCTGGGGCTATAATTAGGCCATGAGTCAGACAGATCCTGCAGCTGCTCGGTGAAGTTCTAATTATTTTAATTCCTTGAGTTATTATCTTGTTGGATTTATTAGGTTTTTCCCTCTCAACAGCTACAGACAGTTACTAAATTTATTGTTGAGAAATGTTTGCATAAACGAGAGAGAATCTGAGTTCATTATCTTTATTCAGCAGGCAGTGGGTGCTCTCAGACTTAGCCAGGACACACCACCGTGCAGGAATCAGGGTTTATGGACTGGGTTACCTGGTGCCCACTGGGGAGCACTTTAGCACCCTTTTTACATCCAAACTGTTTTACATCTTCTTGACTAATTCAGTTTTAGCGTATATAACCCAGCATGATGGGTGTGATACAGATCTAGCATGTCTTTTTTTACCTTCTGCATGATAATGACATTAAATTGCTTTTCACCCACCCTTGTGCCAGGACTCCAAAATAGTTGGCTTCTCGTAACATCACATCTAGTAACCATTTTCCCCTCCTTTTTTTTATTTTCCAAACACATTCCAATTTCACCAACTTGGCACATCATAAGAAAGACAACATATTTTCCATTCCCATCAAGTTGGTACCTCAGGAGATTTTTTTACCCTGTTCTCCATTATTTTCTTTGGAACAGGTATAGTTTAATAGACCTCAGTTCTGTAAATCCACGTTTTTTCAGTCTTATTTTGCCTTAACATCAGGTTGTGTACAGGCAGGAGTCCTCAGTGATCCAGAAGCTTCTTTACCCAATACCTTTAAAGCAGAGGTGTTTGCATGGTGGCTGTTCAGTGGGGATGGCCATTGGGAGAAGTAATTGTAGGACTTTTCCATGCAACAGGCTGAGACACTCTGAGCTCCAGGAGGAAACAGCCTGTGTAACCTTCCCCAAAATGCCTGGCATGGTCTGATCCTTAATGGTAACAATTTTATTGAAGGCCTTATCTCTTTTGTTGTTTTTTTTTTTTTCCCTCATGGATCAGCCTATAGGCTTGGTATTTTTCCAAGGGTAATTAAGATCTACTGCTCCTCACAATAGGACTTAACTTGCTGCACTGCCTTGCCAAACAGTTTTTGTTTTCGAATTGCATAACAATTAAATTCTCTTTATGTGGCACTGAAGTCTAACATTTGTAATATTTAAGCCAAGAAAAATAGTAGAAAAGATAAAGAAGTGTTTATGGCAATGTGTCAGAAATGTGTGCTGGGTTGAGCCAAATCGGGAAATATTTGTATATTCTAGACAGGTCTGTGTGTTATTGAGGTGCTTCTCATTACTAGGATTTGTTTGAAACTCCTTAAAATTTTGCCAAAATGTAACCAATGACTGAAATTTTACATGCCAGGTGTCTGACTCAGGCTCAAGTTTTAGCCAATTTCAGCCAAAGCAGCTCACTCATTTCCAAGAAAAAGTGTAGGGAGGAACACACTGGTTTGTGTATTTTAAGACATTTTGGTGGTTTTTATTTTTCTTTTACCAGTTTGGAGCAGAAATCTGACATTTGTTAGGAGATTGCTTTTGAACTTTTTGTCCTCCTTACCAAAACCCTGTGAAACTTCTGAAATTGCAGACTTTGTAAATTTGCATTCAGCCTTCTTTTCATAAAACACAAGAAATGAGGGCCTTCATGGGTAAACCTAATCCACTCCTCTATGCCAAAAAAGACTCAGATCTACCTGGAATATTTCTGAGAGTTGTTTATTTAATGTTGGCTTCAAGTCCTTCAATGATAAGGATTTCACAGCCTCCGTAGCAATCTCTCTTTGTATTTGGCTATCTGCCTCAGGGCAATTTAACTCTTCCTATCAGCAGAGAGGTGTTTTTCTGTCGGCAACCAACAGTTCTCTTCTGATTTAGCAGAGCTGAGCTCTTGAAAGCAGCCTGAAACATGCAGGTCCAGCTCTACAGACTGCCTGAGCCTGCTCCCACACACAGCCACGGGAGAGCAGCCCAGTCTGCCTGTCCTGGCCCAGGGGCTCCTGCCCAGACAACCCCAGAGCCTGTTTCTCCTGTGCTTTGACTCCAGCGCCCTGGAGAAGAGCTGTTTGTGGCATGGGTGAGAGAAGAGCCAACTTGGTAAGAAGAAAAGGCTTAAGTAGGGATAGGGAGAGGGACAATGCAGAGAGGGAAGGATCTGAAGATATGACAAGGTGAGGAGAATAAATCCGGGAGATGCTTCAGAGGTACCAGGTAAAAGGGGGTAAAACCATTTAGAGAGAAAGGGGCAAACAGCCACAGGAGTCAGGAGCGTATGGTCAGAGGTGATTGAGCCCAGGGGACAAGGGACAGGACAAGGGGAAACGACCTCAAGCTGCACTGGGGAGGTTCAGGTTGGACATCAGGAGGAATTTTGTGCTGGAAAGGGGTGTCAGGCATTGGACAGGGCTGCCCATGGAGGTGGTGGAGTCCCCATCCCTGGCGGTGTCCAAGGCAAGGTGGTGATTGCTCACAGGTTTGACTCAACAGTCTGGGAGGCCTTTTCCAGCCTTAGTGATTCGGTGATTCTGTGCTGGGTTTGGAAGGAGGTGCCCAGCACTCCCCTCTCCTGCTGGGTGCCCAGACCCTGTGCCCAGGCTCTCTGCCAGCTCAGGGCAGCACAGGGGGCTGTACGTCCAGCTCCTCCTGTCCCCCCCAGTGCCACGGGGGCTTGGGCAGCACCCGGGGGCTTGGGCTGCTCAGTCACAAGCAGCAGGTTGTTGCATTCCCCTGTCATCTGATTTCCTGCTGCCCACTGAAGGGAAGCATTTCAATAAGGTCTAGAGAGTACACTGAGGTTGAAATGCTCTCTGCTTCTTGCCTTTGAGGTGCATGACCCCAGAATGAACCCTGGTTCTCGAAAGCAATAATATTTGCTATCTCTCCTTTGTGGTTATTTGATGGAACAATTAGTGCACATTAACTCAGCCTATAGTCAGTGTGTAGTGTGCACCACTAAAGCATGAGATAAAAGATGGTGAATTTTGAATAATTCTAGCTCCTGGCCACAGGCACATCTATCTTCACAAGTAGTTTTCTGAATCAGCAGAATGTCCTTTCTCAAGTCTTCAAAAGCTGGGAGCCTCGTTTTTTTGTTCTCTTAAAAAATTCTGGCCATCATTATAAAATGTATCTTAGTTTTATAAAATAATAAGGCAGAGCATCTTTATGAGTGTGTAAGTACTCATAGGCATGTACATGCTTCCAAGAAGTTCTACTTGAAGAAAACATTTCCACCTCAGAAATTAACTGTCTTGACTTGCTCCATGATTTCAGCAAAACCAAGTAGCCTCATGATTTCAACAAAACCAAGCCATTCTCCTGAGTGGAGTTATTAATGACATTTCAGAAAAGAATGCAGAAGTCTCTATACCTGAAAATATTCCAAAAGTATCCACACCTAATTAGCTGGCCATCCTGTGAGGACTTGTGCATGCTCTTTACACACATGAATAAAATTAAGAATGCATTTAGATCTTCAAAGAATTGCTTTGTACTTTCGTTTGCAAGTGGTACTAAAAGAAAACATGCAGCACATTAATTGGAGAACTGAGGGTGCTTTTAACTACTCTTTTTGAAAGTGCTGATTTTGCACATAATGAGAAGTTCCTGGAATTCAGGTCACCCTGCATTGGCAACAAAGAAGGGCTTGCTTATGAGCCACAGATACTCCTGATAGGGGCTCAGGTTTATACATCAAAATAAAATAAATGAAATGGGCCCTCAGAATTACTTGAGGTAGTAAGAAGCCAACTATGCTTTAATGCTGGAACACTTCTTGCTAAAGAAACACATTGTTTAGGTTCCAAAACCTCAATCTGTGGACCAGATACTGCTTGGAGTGGAGAGACTCTTGTACATAGTTAAATGAGGTGTCCATGAGGCTTGTTTGGAGCTCAGTGTGCTCCCTGATCATCCCCAAATTCTGCAGAGTCAGCATCCAGCTGAGATCATTGTGTCTACCTCTGCTTCCACACACGTGCCTGAAGGGATGTTCAGATACCAGGGTGGGGATTGGGGCGTATCTATCATCTGAAATCCATACAAACTTTCCCTGTATGTGATCCTTCAAGCACTTCTCAAACCCACCAGGTACCATGACATGTCAGACCTTCATTAACGTGCTGGTAAAGTGCAACCTTCCTTATCAGCAATGATTTGGACACCCATACCTGCCTGTGCCATGTTTCACTGGACAGAGTTCGCCCCCCTCAGGGACAGAATCCATGCAGATCAGGAGCTCTAGTGTGGAGGTTTGCTGTTCCCTCCCAGCCTACGGGGGTGATCTCTTGGTAGCGCTCTGGATGTTTCCAAGCAGCAGCCCTCTCTGCCTGGTGCCAAGGGAAGGAAAGGGCAGAGAGCCCCTCCTGCCTCACCAGCATCATTCCTGTGGCTCAGGGCTGTGTCAGAGCGCACTGCATGTGCAGGGCACATGCTGGAGACATCAGGCCAGTGGATCTTGTTTTCAGGGCTTGCCCAGATGGGTGTTAGACTGACTGGGGTTGGTTCTGCTGGTAGCACAGAGAGATACTGTGCCACGTCAGGAGGAAAAAGTTTGTCTTCAAAGCAAATGCACCTTCACATACAGGCAGTGCTGGAAACATGTTTTCTTGTGCTCCGTACGCTGTGAGGTGATGAACATACACAGTGCAGTATCTAGAGTGCCTCTCACTCAGAAAGACCAACTCCTTGGACATTTGTGGTTTTCAGAATACTTTGCTCAGTCTTAAAATCCAGCCAGACATCCCAAGTAGGACACAGTAAACTCACTAACCATGTAGAGTCTCTTCCTTTACTGAACATATGTCCCACCAACAAAAGAGTAGACCTTGGGGCAGCAGGAAAGAAGCCCCCTGTTCTGCCTGGGAGAGCTTAGCTGATAGCACTGCACAGAAACTCTCACCTCTGTGGAGGCTCCAGGCTCCATCCATCCATCCATCCATCCAGGGCAACATTCTCACAAAGGCAACGCCTCTCCCAAAGCACCAGCTGCAGCCCAGGCCATCCCTGTGTAATAAATGTCCCTTTGCAGTAGGGCTGAGGTGCCAGGCTGAAGAATGGGTGCAGGCAGGGCCCCTTCTCCCACCCCACTGCCCTGCTCTCCTGTCCTGCTCGCTACACGTGCGCTAATCTTCCTCTTGTCTTGTGTTCTCACTTGTCTTGCAGTCGCTGTGAGCGCTTGCCTTGTAATGAGAATAAGGAGTGCCAGAGCCTGCCTCTGAGAATAACCTACTATCACCTCTCTTTTCCTACCAACATCCAAGTACCCACCGACATTTTCCGCATGGGCCCCTCCAATGCTGTCCCTGGGGATAAAATTCGGCTGTCCATCATCAGCGGGAACCAGGAGGGGTTTTTCACCACAAAAAAAGTGAACAACCACAGTGGCCTTGTGGTCATGCAGCGTCAGATCACAGAGCCCAGAGACCTTCACCTGACCATTCAAATGCAACTTTCCCGTCATGGAACTGTCAGCACATTTATTGCCAAACTTTCTATCTTTGTCTCTGCACAGCTTTGATCGCTAACTTACTGTCATCTCTGGCTACTCTTTCTCTTCTAAGAGTAGCTGTTTTGCCACGAATTTTAATAAAGTTTTAGTTCATCTGTTGCACTCTGCACTTGCATTTTATTTGCCATCATCGTTACAGTTCTTCCCCTATAACTGAACATCTCAGTTCAGGGAGATTCTTCCATGTGCTCTGCATCATTATGCAAAGGAGAAATGGGTGTCTGAGAGCTGGCTGTTCTGAGGACTGAAAACTGCTAATTTACTTCACACTGTAGTGGAGTTGGTCTCCTGTGATGATGAACAGCTGCATATATTTAGGTCTGAATTTTCCAAATGAAGTAGGTACATAATTTGAGCTCTCCCAACTGAGACACTATTAGAGAATTTCATCACTTAAGGGGTAAATACTGTGCATTTTCTGAAAATCTGTTAAAAGGGCACAGCCTGGGCCCTCAGGACCCCAGAGGTGCCCACTGTGAAAGTGGAGCCAGATTGTTAAGCTGTGCTGGTGATCATTGCTCTGTTACAGCCCGGCAGCTTCTGCTCATTCCCAGCGGCTACAGATCCCAGTTTGAACTTTTCAGGGTGGTACGAAACAGACTCTCCTCTAAACAACACTTCTGTCAGAGATCTTTCATCTAGCTTTCTGTGGAATTTCCACTGAAAGGAAAAACTACTGATAGGAGAACAGCAGTGAGGTTCCTGACAGCATTCAGGTGATAGCAGAGAGCTCCTTTCTGTTTCACAGGCCGTGTCCTGAAACATTCCTGTCTACAGGAACATTTGAAAAGGATATTTAATTGGTCTCATAACACTTCTATCTCTCCAACTTCCATATCAAAGCTGATAAATTTTGAACAGTAAAGACTTCACCCACTAGCACCACCAAACCAAACCTTAGGAGGCCTGAAGGGTCAGCCAGAATTCCAACATCCAAATCTTTCTTCCCCTATTTTGACTTTCTTCCTTCTTTGCAGCAAGAACATAGTAAACAATCCAACTGGAAGTTCTTCGGGATTCTTTTGTTTTCTGAGCTGGAAGAGGATTTATTTTACTCTTCAGTCCTTGTGTTGAGAAATATTAAAAGCTCAGTGCCAGAGGTATGATCCAAAAATGAGTGTTTTACACCAGCCTGAGCTCAGAGCTCTCTGCTGCCTGGCACAAGGCAGAACAGTCAGTCACAGAAGGACAGGGAGCTCCCACCCTCCTGCGTTAGATGCTTTAATGCTGCAGCATCACTGGAGCTTTCAGGAACACATATGGAATTATGCAGCGCCATTTATGTGCGTGGTTCTTTCCAGATGGAAATGAAATCACAGCTCCTGGTCCAAAGAACTTACTGGTTGAATCCAACAGAGAATATGAAAAGGACCCACGAAGAAAGAAAAAATTATACTCGGGAAATAATCAGAGCAACTGAGCTGTTTCTTAACTTTGTTCCCTTTTAAATGAAAGAGGTATAGAGGAAGGACCAGATCCAAAGCTGCAATTTGTGTTAGAGGGGAGAATTTGAAGCAGAGGTTTGGATAAAAATGTTCTCAGCACTGAGGAGGAAACTTTTGTCAGTCACAGGTCCCACTGTAGAACACGAGCAAAAAGGAGACTGTCAGCTCTCAGAAGATTAAATGCAAAGATGATGTGTAAGGATAAAATTACAAAATATTTTGACATCAGAGCACAGCATTAAGAGTAAATATCAGGAAGGAGCAAAGGCAGACCAATACTGAATGTCTCAGACACTTCCACCACGATGGTTTTTGCATTATTTTTTCTGTTATCTAAATACAGCTGTGGAAATGTAGGATTCTCTGTGTATTCTAACAGTACTTGGTTAGTAATAGTATCCTAAAACAAGTTATGCAAGCTACTGTTTATTGGTGTCCCAAAACCTTTCAGATGATGCTATAGTTGTCATTCATGTGTTGCAGAAAAGGAGAAAAACTTTTAAGGAACTTTTCCAGAAATTGTGAGTGTGTTATAGAAAGTAGAACCAGTGGGACTTGGCTGTTGTGAGCTTAGCAGGATCCTGAGGAAAGATGCTGTGGTTTTATATGTGTTTACCAATCTCCTCTGTACACAGTGAGGAAAAAAAGGGGAGAGAGGGAAACAAACCTGAACGATGTTCATTTTGCATCAGTTTTGTTTGTTAGATATTTTGAAATAGAGTATTTGACACTGGAACTAGACTATGTAATTTATCCTTATGTCACAGCCATGAGGATCAGCCACCTGGGAGTCCCTTCTTAATTTGGCAGCTGAGGTTTAAAATAAGGGAATTGAATCTGATGTTGTAGGTCAGGCTGTTATGTCTGTATATTCAGAATTAATTTATTGTAAGGTGACCAGCATGAGGCATTTCAGCAGAAATTCTGTTCCCTGTGAGGTGTCTAGGAACTGACAAGCTTTCGCACCCAGGTAAAGGTGGGAAGTGCAGGGTCTCTTCTGGCCTGTACCTCCTGGCCAGTCCCAAAGCAGCAGGTACAGAGTGTGAACCCAGACCCGGCTGGTGTGCATTAACCCAGCCCTGTCGCCTCCCTGTGCACTCTGCAGTTCCCATCTGCTGCAGCATGACATGAGATTGATTCGTGTTTTCTCTGTATTTCAGCTTCCTACAGTATCAGTGTGTTTGGCTCTGTTTTCTTTGATGAGCAAATGTGGGGAGCATGTAACAAGAAGTTACCGATGTATTGACTATTAATAGAGCCATAAAGTCCCTTTGAACATCTGAAAAAAGGTGGTTTGTAGGTGTGGACTTGGATAAGACATTTTGAAAAGAGCAAGAACCATTTGTTTCTAGAGGTATCTGACAAACCAAAGCTTCCATTTTTTGTTTCCCTTTTACTCAGTGAATTTTTCTCCCTTTTAATCTTTTAATTCCCCCCTCTGACACTGCAGTCTTTTCTTGTTTCCACTTAGAAATATGAAGAAATGGGCAGGTCAAAGTTGAGTTCATTTGTGGGGCTTAGTCACATTGTAAGTCCCAGCACAGCCCTTTCATCTCTCATGAGCACAGAGTGGGCATTGTGTGAAGTTCTTGAACTGTAAGTGACTTTAAATTCACTCTGGTGGACAAGGGTGAGAAGAAGTCATTTAACTTTTAATAGACTTTCAAGGCCGAATGAGCAGCTGGTTGAAATGGAATATGAAATGACCCTTACCATTCCCCCAAACTCAGAATTCAATCTTTGAGGTTTCAAATAATGTGGTTCACTTTTTTTCTCCCCTAGTTCCCATTCCTCTCTGTTTTCTCAGTTAAGATGGAAAGAGAGGGTGTGAAAAAGAGCCCTGAGAGGCTTTTCTGGCCCTTGCTGCACTGAAACTCATGAAAGAAAGTTGGCCCTTCACATATAACCTGCCAGATTTCTAGAGTGGAAACAACTATTCCTGCTTTATGTGACTGAGTGAAAAAGGCTTGTGCAAGGAAGTGCAGCTGCACTGAAACTGGTGAGACCAGGCCCTGGGCCCCACTGTTTGGTGCTGTTTGTCCCTGGGAAGGCACTTTCCGTGGCATCTTCTGCACTCCAGCTCTCCCTGTGTCACATCCTGGCTCCAACAACTGGGTGTGGGGGGGTTTGGCTGCAGCTCTGAGCCAAACCAAATTTTACAGTGGTCCCGAAGTTGGGGTGGTCTGCATTTGTCTAAGGTTTTGGACTGAAGGATGAACACTTGCATCAATCACGGTTTCCAGCTCCCTAGACTGCAAGTCACAGAGCAATTGATTTTCAGGGTATATGTGCATCTCTTTTTTGTTTCTCTCAGTGTGAGACTTGAAAAGACAGACACCATCCGCTGCATCAAGTCTTGTCGACCCAACGATGTCAACTGCGTGTTGGATCCAGTCCACACGATTTCCCACACTGTCATTTCACTGCCCACGTTCAGGGAATTCACAAGACCTGAAGGTAAGTGCTTTGTTCCTTGTTCCATTTAATGGACTACAGCATAGAAAGACTCCACTGGAAAGCCTTGCCTAAGGCCAGACTAGCTCCCAGTGCAGTGAGGTGTTTGCACAGCTCCAAATTACAGAGTGCTGCTCATTTAGTTAAAACCTTCGATAGCCGGGAGTTTTATGGAGGAAAGAAAGTCATTCTGAGCTCTAACTCCTGATGCTTCCCAGACTAAGGAAATACTGACTCTGAATTCCCATGTACCACACTCACACAATGCCGTTTGCTCCATGACTTCTTTCTTCCCTTGTTTGCATATTTTGCCATAAAGGTATCTGAAGGTGCTTGATATATTTCTCTCCTCTGTCTATGATTTGTTGTTTGCTATTGACGGGTGGCTTGTTCCAAGAATAAAGCCCTTACCTACATGCAAACGTTGATCACAAAATGCATTATATTGAATAGAATTGGCTGATTTTTGACCTGTGAACAAATAAAGTGTTGGGTTTTTTTTAAAATATAGATTAGAGGAAGGGAAACTCCAAGGGCTGGACAGAAAGTTTCCAAGGCAAGATTTTCAAAAAGCCCCCACGTGAGTGGCTGTCCCCTGCAGTACCTGCGAGTTCCCAAGGCCTGCAGGTTCATAAGGATCACACTCACTTTCCTCAGTTCACAGATAAACTTACAGATGAAGAGCCGGTTTTTGCTCCTTGGTGTTTGTGTGGGTTTCCTGGCCAGAGGTGGGATGGGTGCCTGCAGCCCCGCTGCTCTGCAGGACGAGCCACCCACCAAGTGGCACAGACACACAGGGGAGGGCACAGAAGGCTATTTTGGAGGGTCCCTAAAGGTCCAAACCCCTGCTTCTGATGCACCCAGAGTCTCAGCCTTGCCGTCTCAGAGAGTTACCCTAAATGAAAGGCAAAGCTGATTCCTCCCCTCTGCACTAGGCAGGAGTGGGGCAGAGGTCCCAGTCCTTGTCCGTAGAGGAACAATTTCACCATCAGTCACTTGGCTCTGTGGAGCTCCCTGTAGATTGTTCCAGGCCTGTTCCAGGCCTTGGCTGGCACTGCTTCCCAGGGAGTGGGGGAACGCCCCATGCCCACTGCTGCTCCCATACACATCCCTTCAGCTTCACCAGGTGTACTGGCAGCAGAGCAAAGGGTTTGGCCCGGGATGCTGCCCAAACTGTTGCCTCATCAGTCCAGCCTCGTGGTTTAATGAAACAAGATGAGACCCAGCAATCTGCGAGTACTACCAAAGCCCAGGAGACATCAACTGTAATTCAGTGCATGGCCTCGGATAAGTTCTTACAGCCCCAAGGCTTAGTTTCATCATCCCCGGAGTGAGGATAGTGATGAGAGTAGTAATACTTACCTCTCTCACAAGGGACTTAAAAATAGGCTCCCTTTTATTTTTCGCCCCAACGCCCTCCTGCAGCACTGCAGAGGACCCTGTGGTTGGCAATGGCAGTGCTTTGTGTAGCTGTCTGAGGGATCTCTTTGGTTCCCTCTGCTGCCCACGCTGTGGGTCCGTGGTGGTGTTCCTGCTGGGTACCTGCTGCAGGGCTGGCTGGTGTCTCAGACTCCTCTTTCTGGGCTCTAATAGTAAGAATGTTTTGGCTTCAGGGCTTTTTGGATGGTGCAGGAGGAGAAAATATATCTATCCAAGTCCTCCCTTCTCCCAGGCCTTCTTTTTTTCCATTTTAAAGGACAAGCTGGGAGTGGTGAGGGGAGGGGGGTGTCCTCCACCAGCTCTGAGGACGAGTCATTTTGGATCACATTCTGTCAGATTCTTCAGTGGTGTTTTCAAATACTTGTCAGCTCATTCTGTGATACTCTTTATGTGCAGAGATTATTTTCCTTCGTGCCATCACACCCACGTATCCGGCCAACCAGGCAGATATCATATTTGACATTACAGAAGGAAATTTAAGAGATTCCTTTGACATCATCAAGCGTTACATGGATGGTATGACAGTGGGTGAGTAGAGTGTTTTCTGCTTGCTTTCTTCTCTCAACAATACCGTAGGACAAGGTCAAAGAAATTAATTCAAGTAGTTAATCCCCACCTTGATTTTCAAGCCTGTATTGATATAATACTCTCCAGTCCCATATGTGTAATTTGAACTAATATCACATATAATTTTTTATTCAAAATACCAGAGGCCTAAACTTTAATTTGAGAAGCATTTTAAATTTTTTTCAGAACTAACTCTAATTACAAATGCAAATGGATTAGTTTTAAAATTATGAGGTTTGCCCATTATAATCAAACCAAATATAAAATATGTAGTATGTCAGCAAAGAGACCGTAAATTTAATTAGCTGTTCTTTCTTGTTGAAACAGCATTGCACCAATTTTTGGATATTAATCAAACTCTTAAAGCAGGACTGATTCACTGAAATTGTTACCTGTTTTAATATTTAATGACAGGCCGGTTCAGTTTTAGGTAAATACTTCTGTTGAGGGAAAAGGGGATCTGTCGAATGCTGTGGTTTAGAAGAAGCTCCAGAATGGAAGAGGCACGTTCGATTTACAGCCTGGCAGGCAGGGGCTGTGGCAGCAGCGGAGCTGTGTGTCCAGGCCATGCCCCAGAGCAGGGGTCGTGCTCCCTGGGCCGTTTCCCCCAGAGCAGGGCCCTTTTTGGGGTCTAATGCGCGATGCAGGCAGCATGGGGTCTCTGTAGGGTGTGCAGCCTGTGTACACACCTGCCCCCAGAAATGCCCCGTGTGCTCTTGGCAAGCACTGCAAGGTGGAGGGCAGGAGCTGCTCTGCCACTGTGAGCTCCATTGCAGGGGCAGGAGAACACACCGGGATTCCCATGCCAGCTGTTAAAGAGCAGGACTTGATTGCTCTTTATTAGTGTTTATGTATGAAAATAAAGGACCGCTGTTCCCAGTGAACGTTTGTGCTTGGGGATGGGACTGTGCAGGCTCTGCTCAGGTTTATACATGTGCTGCTGGAGGAAAAGCAAAACCACTGCTGCTTCCGTGCAGATGGTTTGTGGAAAAGCCCTTTTTAGTGTGGTCTGAAGGTGGCACTGGTGCATTTCAGAAGCAGGAAAGCCCAGCGTCAGCTCCGCGAAGGTTTTATTAACTGTAGATAAAAATGCTAAGTCATTAGGTTTATATTTCTTTCTTTATCAAACAGAAGTATATGTGAGCGCTGAGAAAGGGAGAGTCTGTTAAAGCAGGATGATAAGATTACAGATTTCAGGTACTGGGGCGATTCTTTAGCAGAGTATAAATGTTATCAGATCCCACAGGAGTTCCAGCAGTTTGCTTTTCGTGCTGTGTGCTTCTTTCTGTCTGAAATAAGAAAGAAGGATGTGTTTGGAAAGTTGACTGGCCAAGGTATTCGCCTGAGGGAAGCATTTCCATTTTGAAGAACAGGACTGTGTGTCAATGGTATTTTACTTGGTAAACTGGATATTTGCCTCACAACGTAAGGAGAGAAAGGATATTCTTATATGCTGAGTTGAGAGGGTATGATACATGCCCAAATACATTCCCAGCTCTGCAGAAGAACTGGGCAACTCTTCCTTCACCTCAGTTCCCCCATGTGCAACATGGAGATGATAAAACATGCCTACTACTGTCTTAATTAATTCTTGCGTGCAAGAGTCTTAATTAATTCCTCTATGTAAAAGTGCTTTGAGATTAATGGATGGAAGCTGCAAAGAAAACCGCCTGCAGCAGAATTGGAAAAGGAAAAACAAAACAAACCCCCAGCTGATATACCTGGAGGGGCAGAGGTTCGGGACAGTGCACTGTAGGGGTGAAATTAGGATTGCAAATCATTCTGCCAGCAGCGGTTCTGCCGCTCTCATCATAGTATCGTCTTTCTTGTTATTAAGAATCAGAATGTTAAGTGTTCCCATAAAAAGTGCTGGGAAGTTTTCAAGACAAGTAAGTAAGGTGGGATCCTAGTCCACGTGAGTTCACAAAGTGAGTCCCTCTTGTAAAGAAAGGGAAGGGTTTGTGTGAGGGTGGAAGAACACAAAGGGCCCAGATAACATCAGAAAGCTTTGTTGGTTATCCCACTAGGTTCCAGGCACACAGGGACTGTGGGGATGTAGCATAGGCACTCCTTGGAGCACGTGCCCAGCTAGCCCAGTGACAGACAGGTTTATAGAACCTTTCTGCAGGTGCAGTGTTCCAGCTTGCTGCCATCAGCATTTCATTCACTCCTGGGGGAGCACACCTGGCCCATCCTGCTGGATGACCACCGTGGCCCACCATGACCACCATAGGCTGGATGGCCTATTTTTTAGTTTTTACTTTTTTCTGGCTGTTTTTCAGTGTCTTTTTGCTGCCTCTATAGGAAAGAATACATTTATTCTATTAGTAAATCACAGCTGCATGGGTAAAAGGAACAATAAGCATATTTTGTTCTGCTGTAATGTTTCAAGAGAAATGACCAGAGTATCAAAGCTATTTTATCTGCTAGTGCAAATTAGATCACCAGATATCTTTTTCTACAAGACTGATTTCCTTTGCAAGAGAAAAGATAGGAAACTTCTACAGGAGGTTTTTTTTTTGTTTGTTTTAAAGAGAAGACACAGACTAGCTCAGAGAGAGATGAAATTCATACAAGCATATGGAAAAAAGCAGGCAAATAGTTCCTAGTATTGCTGAAAGAGCTGAATGTATTAAACCTTGACCCGAGACCAGAGTAAAGAAGGCCAATGAAGGGATTCAAAGAAAGGAGGGAACACCAGGAAAAGAGGGAGAGAAAGGACAGATCAATGAAGATTCTCTTGCAGGAAGACCTTCATTAGTTACACAGTGTTTGGCTAAGCTGTCACAAACCAAAAGAGAGGTGATGCCTTAAGAAGGACCTGCATCTGACCCGTGTTTGTGTAAATAGAAAGCAACAAGATGCTCTCAAAAGTGTCACAATAAAAAAAGCACAAAGGTATGGTTCTTTTGGGCAAGGTTTAAAGAGTGGGAGAAGCTGTTAGAGATGAAGTTACAGAAGGACAGTGAGTGCTTCAGCACTGACAGAGGAATGTGGGCTGGAGAGAGTCAGGTCACCAGCTTTTGCCATTATCCCTTTAAGCTGAGACTGAGACATCGCAGGACATGTTAGTGAAGCTGAGAAATACATGAGGCTGGATGGAGAATGGCTGGTCAGGGTGGTTTGTGCTTTGCTGATGGAGAGACAGCAGCTGAGGTCATAGGAGGAGAGGAGTGTGAGGGAGCAGGTTGTGAGGAAGGGAAATGAAGAAAATAGAAACAGAGGAAAGAGCTGCCCCAGGGAGTGTTAGAAGAAGAATGAACATGGTCTCCCAAAGGAGATGCAGAGGAGCAGTTCCAAGGGTAGGAGAAGAGAGAGGCAAGGACTACTGCAAAATGAAGGAAAAACATATCAAATGGGAATCAGTGATCAGCAGTATCAGACATGGAGGAGCCAAAAGAAGTAAGAACAGACTCCAAAACCAGCTCTGCTGACCTACGGAAAGTAGAAGAGGAGGAATGAAAGCCTGGCTGCTGGAGTGGCAGTGCGTAGACTTCATGCAAGCTGGTGAGAAAGAATTGTGTAAAAAGTTGCCTCCACTATTTCTCCCCTATTGTATTAAAAAGAGATGGTTCAGGAAGGGCTGTAGCCTCCCAGTTGCCTGGTGTGGTTACTGGCCAAGGTGGCACGGAGTCCAAATGGTACTTAACAACTCCACATCACTTACCAGCATGCTTGGGACAAAAACAGAAGTGCAGACCTATCCAGCTTTGGGGGGTTTTTTAAAGCTTTTACAGACTTTTTACTGCATTCCTCCTTTAACCAGCTGTCAGTGAAAAATGAAGAATGCATTTTCAGCCTGTACAAAAATGTCCTATCAGTGCCTAAGGTGTTATCAGATGCTATAAAACACTTTCTCCTTCAGCTATGCATTCGTTTCCTTATAACAGTGATCCCACTTTGTTGTCTGGTAAACTTCAGGAAGGTTTTAAAATGTTATAATACAGCTAAAAGTAGTTTTGATAGGCTGAAATCTTCCATATTGCATTTGGTAATAACCTAGGTTATATATTCTTGCCTGTGCAGCAGAGCGGTGCTGTTCTTCTGGAGAACAACCAGAGCCAACACAGCTATAAAATGTCACCACAGAGCCTCGCAGCAGGGCTGTGCTGGTGCTTGAATACACTGATACCTCCCCTGGTATGTACTACTGCTCTTCCTGGATATTTGCCAGGGTTTCACCACTGCCTCTGTCCTCACTTTGCAGCCTCTTTTACCGGGGTGACAGTCCATGATGTTACCCCTGAACCATTACAGGAAGCGCCTCCACTGCTGATAGCACAGCGCTGGGTTTATCAGCAGTCTGAGTCCTGTGGTGCTATCATGATTGCTCACTGTGTTCCAGAGGCTGGGGAGAGATTTGTAAAGAATGACTAAGAAGGTAAACAAAAGCAGATACCATAGGGAAATGTGCTTGTGAGATCCATACTGGTTAGAGGCAGGAGAAAGAGACTGGGCGTTTTTTGACTCTGTGAAACCTCTCCTTAGCAGAGGGGTAGTAGTTCTGTATCTCAAAACCAGTCATTTGCAGAGTGGCAGAATCTTTTTGCAGTTTGTATGGTCTGACATTAAATTCAGCTTCTGGACTGCAGAATGTTTGGTTCTGAGCGTTGTCTCTGGACCCGCTCTTTGGGAAGTACCCTCATATCCCCCTCTGCCTGTCTCCAGCTCTGCTGCCCCAGACTCTGTCTCGGGGGCAGAGGCTGGTCCTGCCATGCCTATGTTATGGGGTTTAGCAAAACGAGGTGCCCAGGCTGCTCTGGGCCCCCAGCAGAGCCGTGGCACTGAAAGCAGCAGTTCACCTGCAGCTGGATCTCTGTGAGGCCGGGGAGGTGCAGGCAGAGCCAGGGCACCCCGGAGAGCTCTGCTGTTCCCAGGGCAAGGAGAGAGAACTCTGTGTGGATACACCTGCCAGGAAATAGGCAGCAATGGGAACCCTTTGTGGTGACTGTAATGTCAGTAGCACGAAGTGACAGTGGTGTCTGGCTGTACAAAACCAGTGCTGGCCAGTGATCCCCAGTGAGCTCACAGGGCAGGACGTAGTTCAGCAGGTTTTGTGACAGGCTCTCGCAGCCACACAGTAGAAAAGACACAGTCCCTTTAGTATCTTTATTCTGGTTTCACCTCTGGGCTTGGCCCTTTCCCAAGAGGACCCTGTCAGCAAAGAATATTTTGTGAGTTTTTCTCTGTGCCAGGCTGTCCTGTTGAAATGAGTAGCTGTGGCTTCGAGAGGAGGGTGCCCAGAAGCCATTTGGTAAACGGGATCCTGGATTTATTGCCTCAACCTGCCCTTTCAGGATGCTGCTGACTGCACTGTTCAGTAGTCAAATCTCTCAACACCCGCCCTCCCCTGCAGAAAAAATACCAGGCTGGAGAGCTCTGCTGGGGGCAAACGAGCACCTTGAGCAGGAGGTGAATTTTCATTTCATGGCTGAGAAATGCTGAAGGTGCTTTTCTGGTGAGAATGAGCCTTGTGCTCGAGTGGAGCAACCTTGCTAATGCCAAATTTCACTCTAGCCACACCGTGTGCCATTATGTGGCTCGTGGCCAAGAAATGCTCGGGGTTGCAATAGTGAATTGTCCAGATGTCATGGATCCGAGCGTGGCTGGACTGGAATAACGCAGTTGTGGGACAGGCAGGGTGAGCACAGCCACTCTCACTAAATGGAGACATTGCATGTGCATGATGATGGACACTGAACGCTCTGTAAATAAGATGCTGTGAATGAAGCCTCAGGAGGCTGATACATCGATCTTACACGTTTTGGACATTGATCTGGGAAGTTTTTCCACCTGTCTTTCTAATATGTAAGACTCCTCTACTACATAAGGCACGTCACGTTCTCAAAGGTGGAACAAGAAAGATTAAAAAATACACGGTGGAAACTATTTTTTAATGAGACTACTTCAAGTGCAGTTATTGCATTTTAGGCATGAGTGATTTCGCAGCATTGTCAACGTTAAAACCCATTGCGAGGTTTGGCTGGAAGGCAAACCAGAGATCTAAAAGCACTTCGAGTTTGCCAAACCAAGATAAGAGCACATCTCTCTGAAGTTATTTGGTATCCTTAATAAAGATCATAGTATTTGTAAACTAGCCAAACCTCAGTAAAATCAAAGGTTGTTTTTAATTCTTTCATAATATCAAGGCTCCATATGATCCAACATGACAGATAATAGCTCTGAAAATATTTACCATTTGTTTCTGGCCAAAAAATGTATTAATACCATGAGGCCTCTTTATGGCCTCTTTATTTGATGCATTTCAGCAATCAAAGCTTTCTAGAGAAGCCCAAGTGTTAATGAAATTAGACTTCATTGAGTGGTTGAAGGATAGCATTTATAATAAATTGATCCCCAAATTTCTGATCTGTTGAATACGGCAGAAAGATCCTTTTTTTCATGCTGAAATGTGTGTCCTGTACTGTAATTTCATTTTTTCTTCAGAACTGAAGCAAAAGGGAAAAAGAGAAGCAGATTCAGTTTTAGCTAAACTTAAACTAAGACTTGTACCCGAGTGGAAACTTCAAAGGCTGTGAGTACCTGGAGAGTTTTAGACACAATTGATAAAAGAGTCTTTAAAGGAGAGCTCTGCCTTTACGTGGCTCATAAACAACTGCTAAGGTCAGAGATGCCCTGAGCATGGCAGGGATCTGAGAGGGTCTTTCCATACCCCTGATCTTCTCTGACACTTCTCAGGGAGGGATCCTTGCACTGTTGGGGAGTGGTTGTTGAACTGCTCCAGGGACATGCACACACATATATATAATTATCTCCTATTTTTCTGGCCCAAGGTAACGTGCCACTGCAGTCATCACTTCACCAGCTGGCCTGCCTCCTCAGGAGTCCTGCTCATGCCCCTGGTGCCACACTCCCTGGCACTGTACCCAAAGCCCCATGGCCTCTCTGTTCCCCACAGACGCCCTGGGCTGCTTGTGTTCAGTGTTCTGGAGCCTTGCCAGGTCTGCTCCACCCCTGGGCAAACACTCCAACCCCTTCCCTGTGCTCAGCATCAGTGCTTATTTGTCCAAACTGACTTCTGAAGCATTTTATAAGCACTTGGTTGCTCAACAGTTGAAAAATAGACCTTTTTTGTAGGAATTTGAATAAATTTTTGGGAGGTCCATGTTTGGCAAGTACATCTTTTTGAAAGTCTTATCCCCAGATACTTCAGCAAAGACATGTATAGCCAGCCACATTCCTGTGAAGCAGTTCTCCATCAGCATGGAAACCTTCTTAACATCCAACTCTTACTTGGTCCTCCAAATCCTTTGTTTTGTGAAGTGTTCACCATCAAACCTGAACGCAGGTCTAATTCACAATGTTATGAGGGCAGTATACTTCAAAGCAAGAGGAAATCTATTTTGGTACTTGTATTTTGATTAATGAGTTTTCTGAATCCTTTCACCATATTTATGTTTGTCAGGTGTGGCAGCTCAAGGATTAATGATATCTTCAGAGCTATTTTTCTGTATATGATTTGATGCCTGCAGTGATGGTTACCAAGAAATATTTCATTTTCCAAGGAGCAGCCACTTATTAATGAAACAGATTATATCAGAAACTTTAGAGCACCCCATAGCAGGAGCCACATTGTCATTGTCACAAATAATTGAGAGAAATGTAGATAGCTTTCACACACACACAAAAAAAAAAGAGAAAATGAAAAAGGCTATTCAGCTTTTGAGAGATGGAGGAATCTCAGGTGTACATGAACTTTCTGCAGGCAGCAGACAGACATCTGGTGGTCTGGGGAATGCCTGCAGTTTGACAGCTAGATTGTGCCTTCAGGCACAGTCATGAACTGGAGAGGAGTGGAGGAGCACAGTGCCTGCCTGAGAGGCTGCTTTCGGAGGCAGGAACAGGGCAGGGGACCTGGTGGCAAGAGACGTGGAGAAGGCTGAAGTGTTCAGTGCCTTCTGTGCCTCATTCTTTACTGATAGCACTGGCCTTCAGGAGTCCCAGGGCTCTCAGAGCTACAGGAAGGTCTGAGGCAAGAAATACTCATCCTCAGTGGAGGAGGTTCAGGTTAGGGAACATTTAAACAAACTGGACACGGCCAAGTCTGTGGGAGCTGGTGGGGTGCCCCAAAGTGCTGAGGGAACTGGCCGATGCCATTGTGAGGGACTCTCAGCTGTCTTTGAAAGGTCGTGGTGATCAGAAGATCCCGTGGAAGAAGGCAAATTTCACTGCAATCTTCAGGAAGGCCAAGGAGGACCTAGGGAAATAGAGGCTGGTCAGCCTCGCCTCAGTCCCTGGGAAGGAGATGGAGCAAACCTACATGGAAACCATTTCCAAACATCCTAAGGACAAGGAGGTGACTGGGAGCAGTCACTGAGGGTTTATGAAGGGAAAATCATGCCTGGGCTACCTGATAGCCTTCTCCAGGGAGATGGCTGGACTAGTGGATGACAAGAGAGGAGTGCATGTTGCTTATCTCGACTTCGGTGAGGCTTCCAGCACCATCTCCCTTAATACTCTCGCAAGCGACCCAAGGAAATGTAGGCTGCAGTGGACAGAGGGTAGACTGGAAACAGAAGAGGCTGAGCCCCAGGCTTGCAGGGCTGTGGTCAGCAGCACAGCTCCCCGCCAGTCACCAGTGCTGCCTCCAGGGTCCGTACTGGGGCCAGTTTCTTCATCAGCGGCCTGGGTGATGGCACAGAGGGGCTGGACAGGGGTGCACCAGTGGCACCAGAGCCGTGCTGCCGTCCAGGGGGACCTCGCCGGGCTGCAGACACGGGCTGGCAGGAACCTCAGGAAGATGAGCAAAGCAGCTCTCAGTCTGGCAGGTGCGGTGGGACAGTGAGCAGTGCGAGATGTCTGAGGCACTGCATTTGCCAGGGTAGGATCCATTAAGCAATTACCTGAGAGCAGACTCTCGTCCCTCCTCCCCTGGTGTAGGTCAGTAAGTACTTGAGTAACTGTGTTGGCAGAGCAGTTTAAGCACTGCAAATCATTACTTTGGCATAAACTTTTGGAATATATAAAAAGCAGCCTCTAGGAAAGGAATTTAATTAAACCTTAATGCACGCAGAGCCCCAAAGCTTTTTACAGAAAAAAAAATTGCTAAAATAGCCTCAGATACATATTTTTCTGTTTGTGACCAGGACATGAATTTTTTTCCAGCCTTATTGATGAACTTTATATATTTATAGTGAATACTGAATAAGAAATAACCTTTTTCCTTACAAATCTTAACATGACTTCGTTGAGTTCAGGTCTACAGAGCCAAAAATAAATTTGGCTATATATAGGTTTGGCTCCACACTACAGATATGTATTTACACGCTGTAGACTGAGATAGCCTGGTGTTCAAGCCTCACCTGCAGCTCCTTGTCTGTGGTTTGATCCAAAGAAGCATTTATTCATGGCTCACACTCATTTCTGGAATGATCCTATCAACACTGCCTTTTAAAATAGCCCCTGCAATGATCATTTCCATAGCCCTGAATTTCCTTGTTGCCTGAACATCTCTTTTGAAACTATGACTAGGCTCTCAAGTACGACAGATGCAGCTGAGGTGTTTACTCTTAATTTTGTAAATCTTGGCCAGCAGTATAAAACAAGAAGCCTTGAGGAGAAAATAAAGTTTGAAGTTATAGTCCAGGTTCTTGCATTAACATGAGGAGATCGGTCTCCTTGTTTTGCTTAAAGGAAACTCATAAAGAGGCTTTTCCCCTTCAGAAAGTTGCTCCCCACCCATCAGCACCAGGGTGCCAGTGTTTTGGGAGGCTTCTCTTGGACAGGCTGGGTGTTCCAGGAGGCTGAGCTGGCAGCTGGTTTTGTGATTCCCGAAGGTCCATTGCTCAGGAAAGGGTAGGTGCTGTAGGGATGTGGCACTTTGGACTATTCATCTCTGGCAAGGCTGTAAAAAGGACCCGAGCATTTGTTGTGGGGAAACCGAGATCCAGGAACGGCCAAATGCAGGACTCCAGAACACAGGCTGAGATTGTTTGGAATTTAATATAAAGCCCAATAAATTACCTGAGTTTCATCTATGCCCCAGTTCCACAGCTCTCACCACATTCTCTGATACTCAGATTTCATTTTCCAAGTATCCATTTAAAGCACAAGGAAAATAGCTGGAGGGAAAATTATAAGGTGTTTTTTTGTGTCGTTGAAATCTCTCTCTTGTAGGTGTCACTAACAGCTCATCCCAAAAGTTCCATCTGAAAACAGGCAGCACTCTATGTAATAGCACGTTCTCCTGGCAATCCTTCCTGTGTTCCTTTTCAAAGGGGGCTCTTTGCAATGGGTTCATGGGTTCACAGTGGGTTCAAACTGAAAGAGGGGAAATTTAGGTTGGATATTAGGAAGAAATTCCACCCCATGAGGGTGGGCAGGCCCTGGCACAGGGTGCCCAGAGAAGCTGTGGCTGCCCCTGGATCCCTGGAAGTGTCCAAGGCCAGGTTGGATGGGGCTTGGAGCAACCTGGGCTGGTGGAAGGTGTCCCTGCCCATGGCAGGGGTGGCACTGGATGGGTTTTAAGGTCCATTCCAACCCCTTAGGGGATTCTATTTCATGGTGGACTTCAGCTTATAATCAGACCTGGTAGATGCATAGCCTGAGGATTATGAAATTCAGGAGAAAAACTGACTTACTTGGGCTGTTACCCTTCTCACGTGCAATTTTATTTATCTAGTGAGGACTAAACATTCCTGTTAGTGCTACCAAAATGCCATATGTTCTACACAGCCAAGCTGTGCCTGCTTCAGCCCTGATCAGCACGTGATGACCAGAATAAACCCCCTTCCTGTAACCTCGTGGGGGGAAGAAGGGGAAAGGGGCGAGAGGAGAAGAGCTCTCCTGCCTGTTACTTAACACAGCGCTTGAAATGTGGTTGAGGGAATCGATCCCATTCCTGATAACTCTGTTTACTGCATTTTCCTCAGCATAGCCCACAGCTCACTTGGAAGAACAGCTTTTGATTTGGCAGTTGTTGGGATTGTTTCTGTATACACAAATACATATACCTGCATATGCAGGAAAGGCAAGAGGGGTTTGGTGCAGCAGGTCCTCCCTTCCAGCAGACATCAGATACAGCCCCCGTCAGCCTCTGACTCCTTGCCTGCTCCACTGATACTTCCCTGCTTGAGGTTTTGGGGGTCCTTAAAAGTTTAGGTTCTCCGAGGCTCTCTTGTTGAGGAATGGCTGCAACTTCTGTCTGTTCTGTGCTCTTAATGACGATGCAGATTTAAATATTTGACTGGACTTGAGAATCAATCTCTATGGAAAACCCTGCGAGCTTCACCTCTGGAACGGAAAATGTAACATAATGCATCCTCTGTGCCAAGGCAAACCAGCCTTTTCTCGTGGCAGTGTGAAAATAAGCTGCTCTGGTTCTGCTTTGCTCCCTGCACACCATGGAGATCCCTGCTGGAGGAACCTTCTCCAGAGGAAATGCAAATGCAGTGCTCTGCCAGGGCTGTGAGGAATGCCACCACCCAGGTCCCCTGAGAGCGTAATTGCACATTTTGTGGTTAGCAGTGAAAAAAAGGCAAGAAAGGGTTGTTTTTTTTTGAAAAAAGGACTTTAAAGAGTTTTGCAAGTGCTTCAGCATACTGGCCACTGAGCCTAGCACAGAAGTCAGAATTAGGAGTCTGGATTTCTGGAGGCAAAATGGGAAGTCATGATAAGGCAGGGACTTGTCCCCCAGAACAGGTTAACGTGGAAACGCAACAGCAGTGCTTCCCCTCGGCTGGAGATGGAGCTCCTTGGCAAGTCAGCTGCCTCATGCAAAAGTACAAGCAGGAACCAGACACAGAGGTGAATTGCCTGAGGGTCTCACATATTTCAAAGCAGAGAAATGTAATGATGTCTTAAAGAGGTATAGACAAGCCAAGGAATACCTGTGGCATCTAGAGAACAAGTCTGGTGGGGAGCGGCTGAGGGAGCTGGGGGGGCTCAGCCTGGAGAAAAGGAGGCTCAGGGGGGACCTTGTGGCTCTGCAAGTCCCTGATGGATCCAGGGCAGGGTCGGGCTCTGCTCCCAGGGAACAGGGACAGGAGCAGAGGGAACGGCCTCAGGCTGGGACAGGGCAGGGGCAAGGCTGGATATTGGGGAAATTCCTTCCCTAAAAGGGCTGTCCAGCCCTGGCACAGCTGCCCAGGGCAGGGGTTGAGGCACCAGCCCTGGAGGGATTTCAAAGCCGTGTGGATGTGGCACCTGGGGACACAGGTTAGTGGTGGCCTTGGCAGTGCTGGGTTAATGGTGGACTTGGTGATCTTAAAGGACTTTTCCGATCTAAACAGTTCTATGATTCTATTTGATTACAATAATGGAAATGCTGCTGAAAGGTTTAGGAAGATGAACAGTATTAACTTTGCTGTCTTACTTATGCCATCTTCTCTGATAAGCAGAGCCTTGATCAGCCAGTGACAGGGGCTCTAAGATTACTGGCTGTTGTCACTACTCTCCCTTGAAAATAAGCATTACATATTATTTAGGTTATTTTCCTCACTACACAGGGTGACATAGTTTTACCTTAGACAAAATCAAAATATGAAACGTGAAAGCCGAAGCAGGACAAGAGAGAAGCTCAGTGTATTAATTACAGAGCTTTCAAAGTCCTGGACCATGGTCAGACTATCACTGTGGCATCCAAAAGCTTGCTGCCTCTCACTCCAAGGTTGTTTGCTTACACAGAACAGCAGGTGGAAAGGATGGCCATAGAGCCTGTTTAGAATAAGGACAAAGTGTGCAGAAAAAAGAAGTCTGACCATTGCTTTCTAAAGGAGGTCAGCAAACCACGAAGGTACACAAGCAGATTTGGGATGTGTAATGACATCTCTGCTCAGTTACAAAACAGCAAATCCAAACACAGGTGAGCTGATGGAAGGTCTTCTGCCTGGCCTGTGACAGGGGGCATTTTCTGCAGGCTGTGTGTGTTCGGGTCACAGGTTATGAAGCAGAGAGAATGAACGGCACCAGCAGCACCTCAGGCTGCAGGACACCAGCAGCTGCTGTCACAGATGTGCCCCCAGGCAAGACAGCACAGGTGCTTGAGGATGCCCAACACATGGGCATCAGCAGCAGGAAGAACCTCCATGTTCATTTATTATCAGTGATTCACCCTGTTCTAATATAGACGCATTTTCTCCTGTTTTATTTGGTTTTTTGGTGCAAAATGCTTACCTAGCTGAAATGAATTTTGTTGGGAAAGGATTGGGGTGAACTTCCTTAAATAAACTTCCCTCATTTGCCAGCTGTAGAGCCTGAAGTTTTGGTCCCCAAGAGGACCAGGGGGTGGTATGTGAGAGGCCTCTGTTCTCAGGGTATTTAGTGAGCACTGTGCTGCTGGCATCCTGCAGAGAGCACCTCACACCACAGCGGGCACTGCTGCAGGGCCAGTCCCAGCCTGCACTTAGCCCCGTGTCAAATCTGAGTGCTTCCACCCGGCTACTTTGGATTTACACTGGGAAAAGAGATCCAAAAGCAGCTGCTTAACTTCTCCACTTCCTGACTTTTCAGAGCATCTAAAAATCGTAACCTTCCTGTTCCTATAAGGTATGTTTGTATACTTAATATTCAGCTATAAATGGTGTCAGACGCCAGACCGCCAGTCTGCACCCATTAGTCTGCCAAAAGGGACAGTGAAACAGCACGTTTATGCAAATGTTGCAGCATCTCCTAAATCCATGTTGCTTAAAAACATATCCAGAATTATTACAGGTGGCTTCTTCAAATGTGTCCTGTGCTAAATGCTTTTGAGACACTGACTGATTCCCCGAGCCCTGCGTGTGAGTTACAGGGACCAGGCCTGCATCTCAAGCTTTTTCATTAGCCTGGGGTTTGCAGGAGCCAGCCTGAGGCACTGCTGGCCTTGTTTGGGTCTGGCAGAGCTGCACCCACCTTGTACCTCACATGAAAGCACCAGAGGGCAGAGAACCAGACAGGGCAGCATCAAATGGCAGCACCACCTTCTGGTAGGTGGCCTTTGACAGCTTTTCTGGGGCGAGTCCTGGGAGCACTGCCACAGGATCACTGGGAATTGGGTCAGGATGGAGCCAGGTGTGGGGCTCTGAGTGGCTTTGCTGTTGCATGGTTTCCACCTGCATTTGTGCTTGAGTTTGGTGGGGGCAAACACTGGGGTTTTCCATTTTAGCACTTGTCACAGAACAAGAGTGCAAAGCCCTTAAGGAGTGAATCTGCCAAGGGCTGCAAACCTCTCATGCTTTTGGCGAGTAGAACATTTCATGGTTTTTCTCACTTTTTTTCCTTCTGCCCATTCCAAATGGCCGCATCTTACGCTCCTGCTGTAGCACAACCCCCCCTGCTGCATCATCCTGTTCATTTAATGGGAGAAGAGTGAAATAGTTCTTGCAGTGGTGGTGATTTGGCACAACAAGCAAGAGTTTTTGTTTGTTATTTTTCCCGTTTTATGTAGCATTATGAGAGTATTGTGTTTCTTTGTGCATCCCCTCAGTTTCTGCTTCAGTAGAGCTGTCGGCACGCACGGCATTCACTTCTCAAGCCATTTGAAAGGCTTGATTTTGAAACTGTGTGAAAGGGCACTGCCACATGGGTGGCAGGGTTTGCCCAGCACACCTTTTTCCCTGCCTGTCAACAGTATGTGTCCACCCAGGAATGAGAAGGTTACTCACGGCTTTGGATGCTGCATCAGTGATGTGTCAACGGGTGCCATGCTGGGGCATAGCACGGAAGGAAGAACACCTTCTGCAATCCCACCTCTAGACCAGAGTAGGGCAGGAAAGCACAGAATGCCATAAAACCATTGCTAAATGGAAGCAGCAGCCTTTGCTCTCAGAGCTGGGTGATGACAGCAGGAGCTGCTCCCAGGGGGGGTTCCACATTGCCAGCACTGAGTGATTCCAGTGCTGTGTGTTTGCATGGTTGTCAGTCAGAGCAGGGCCTGCAGTAATGGGATGTGTTGTTAGCAAAATGCTTTCAATGTGACCCTAAAGGGAGGGCAATTTTAGCAAGGCTTTTCTGTTTCAATACATCATCTGCCAAGCCCAGTCATTTTTATAAGGTACAGGAGAGTAGCCAAGAAAGCTTAAAAAAATAAAATATGAGTATATATAAATGTATGTACATATAAATTGTAGTGGGAAGGATGCTTAAAAAGTGTATTCATCAAATATGGCAAGGAAAGTGACTGTGGTGAGCAGTTTGCACGCTGAAGATATTAGTTAGTGTTTGAAGAGGACAAAGCTGTAATGCCATCACTGCCTTAGCAGAAGGTGCTGACAGCCTGCATGAGCAAACGATTCTGTGTGCCGTCAGACCTCAGGCCAGGAGTTCACAGGGAATGGCTGCAGGAGCTCGCCTGGGGCTCTGGGATGGCACTGGGGCGCTGTCTGCCTGTGAAACACAACCCCGGCACGCAGGGCAGGGGGAGACGTGAAATAATCCTTCCTCAAGCTGCCTGTTTGCTCCTGACCCCGACGTCCTGTCAGCTCAGCCGGCTGGCCCTGTGCCTGCTGCCCTTGGCTTGCCGTGCTCCTGGCACTGGGGTGCATCCTCCCAGACGGGAGCAGCTTGGAGCTGCCTGCTCTGTCACACCAGGACTAGGAAACGCACACCAAGTGGGAACACGCTCCGGACCTGCTCTGGAGCCTTTGGAGTCAACGGCAAAGCTCACGTTGGCTTTCTTTGGTAGGGCTGAAGCTGTAACCCCGTTCTGTTCGGCCACTTCGTGTCAAGGCCCTGCGAACACCTCGTGGCCCACGTGGGTCCTGTCCCCACTCTGCCCAGAGTCCAGGAGCCCCATCTCAGCTTCAGGCCCTGCCTGAGCGGTGCTGGGAGGGGGCTGGTCCCCAGAATGATTTCTGCTGTCCCAAATGCAGTGCAGTTTCCAACTTGGCATTCCTGGGTGTGCTCCTGTACTTCTCAGGGCAGTGTGTGTCCTGGCTTCCCAGGGAATTGTCCTCTGTGAAAGCAGTGTTGCTGCCTGCTTATTGAACTCATCTCTCTGAATAAAAGGACAAAAAAAGCCACTCATTTCAGAATATATAGGGTTTTTTCCTGCCATTAGCAGCATTTTATTGCTCATTCTAGGTCTTCTTCAAGGTGTTTTGATACCGAAGTTGTATTTTATTCTTGTTTTGCCAGACTTCTTGCAGGACCGGGCAGATAAAATGCCATTCCATGGGCTACACTGAACACAAAGGGCAGTGTAGCTCACCCAGACTCGGCTGATTCTCCTGTTAATCCCAGCACCCTATTTCTGTCCCCGCAGGTGTAGTTCGCCAGGTGAGGCCCATTGTTGGACCTTTCCATGCCATCCTGAAGCTGGAGATGAACTACGTGATGGGTGGGGTGGTGTCCCACCGCAACATCGTCAACGTCCACATCTTCGTGTCCGAGTACTGGTTCTGAGGGAGCTCACCAGGGCTCGGCCCCACACATACCACAAGCTATTATGTCATGTACCTGTTTGTAAAACCCAATAGTGTTCTTTTGTTTTGTTTTGTTTTGTTTTGTTTTGAAATACTTGGTTCATAGTCTAAGACAAATAACAAGCTATTATGTTGGTTAGACATAGGGTGGAGTGGAGTGAGCCTGACGTAGTTGTCTGTATAAATAAGTAGTGTAAGTACAAGTGCTCAGCTGCCCAGTGAAATTTAAAACTTTTCTAAATGTTTAGGCAGGTCTCAACTATTGCTCCTTGGCCAGATAACCTGAGGGACTGAGGCTGTGGAACAAAACAGATGTCAGAGTTCACTGGGATGTATGTACTATCTCTGGATGGAAGCAGTGGGGTAAGGATTAATAATTTCACCTCAATATTAACTACCTTAAAGGATTCACATGGTCAGAGAGTGCTAAATACTTGGGTTTGGGCCCCTGTCGGATAACTCTGAATAGACCCCAGAATTGCTAATAATTCCTGAGATGTTCAGCCTGGGTATGTAAGAAGTGCATTCAGCTGCAGCTACAAGAGAAAGTGCAAAAGGAATTAGAAATAGTAGGAGACTAACAAGCTATTGTACATATTAAAAAAATACTCCCTTTTTTTTGGTTCTTATTATTTGATTGTAAGATTATGTTTGATTCTAATTAAACAAGTGCCTCTCTTTGAAATTACTCTGTCACAAGGATAAGGCATATTACTTAAATTCCATATTGCTTAAATTCTCACCTGTGCTCAGCAGTACCTGGGAAACTCAGACCTCTCTCTCCTCTCTGTTATAAAGCTCCTTGCCTTTTTAAAATTGGTAATAAAATTAGCATGTTGAACTGTACATTTCCTATGCACCAGACCAAGGCATATGTAATAATATAATGAAAATCTCACAAATAAATGAATGTTTAATGTATTTTCTGAGCATCAAGATAACATATCCTTTTTTATTACAGAACAGAAAAGAAATAGCTCCATGTTTCAGTTTGTTGTGTTTGTTAAGGTATGAGGAAATAAAGGAAGTCAGATGGGAAATATCCTGAAGTATGCCATGGTTTCTGCTTCCCAGGAAAACTGTAAGCCCCTGTAAGCAAATTCATTATATTCATATTCCCCACTCAGACCAGTCCTCCTCAGTCATTCCTGGCATGGAACAGGTTGCCTAGACAAGCTGTGGCTGCCCCATCCCTGGAAGTGTCCAAGGCCAGGCTGGACGGGGCTCTGAGCGACCTGGGCTGGTGGAAGGTGTCCCTGCCCATGGCAGGGGGTGAAACAAGATGAGCCTGAAAGTCAGTGTGATCCTGTTGCCTTTGTTTTCACATGAGTATTTGTGGGTTTGGTCCATTTGTGAAGATGCCGATGCACAGCAGGTGCTGGCTGTGGCAGCAGACAGGAGCTGGGGACATGGCAGTTGATATCTTGGGGCCCGAGTCTGGCTGAGGTTTCCACCCTCTGTGCCCTCAGCTCCGGCCCATCCCGGCTGGACTCCCTTCCCTCCAGTTCCCCTCGGGTATGATGGGAGCAGGGCTCAGGGAATGCCAGAGCCCTTCCCACGTCACTGCTTCCCCAACGCCTGTGCTCCCACTGCCTGCAGCGAGCCTGGGAGGGCTGACCCTGCCTGGAAACTGAAATCGCTGCTCCAAGACATGAGAGACAAAGTACACCCTGCAAGCCTCCAAACCATGGACCTGATGAGAGATCTGTCATTCCTGCTGTGGCTAAGAATGCACTACCTGTTCTGTAATGACCCTTTTGGTTTCGTTTTCACTTTATCCTGTTTCATCGGGTCTTTGTCCCTCTGCCTTGCTGTTGTTGGATTCTCTTCTCCCTTTCCGTATTTTCACTTCCCGCAGTGTTCAAGGCCAGGTTGGATGGGGCTTGGAGCAACCTGGAGTAATGGCAGTTCTCGGTGCCTTTGAGGACACTTATGGTCTGCCTGTGTTAAAAGGCAAGTGGCAGAGCTGGCTTGCCCCATCAGAACCCCTGGACTTGGAACAACAGCAAGCTGGGACTTTGCCTCCCCTCCTGCACCAGTGCTGGTTGCTTTCTGAGGAAACTGGGCTCTGGAAGCAGGAGAACAGCTTGTCCCTGGAACTGTGCTTAACAGCTGAACTAGGTTAACTAAACATCATGGATGGAACTGTGAGCGACCAAGGAAGGTTTATGATTATAGCACTGAGATGTGCCCCAGCTCATGCTGAAACAGTGCTTGGCAATAGGCGAGAGTGAGGGTTAAGGATCTGGGCTGTTCGGTGCTGTGCTGATCATTGGGTGTATAATCCAGCCCCACCACCTGCCAGTGGCTGCAGGAACTCCATCCTGGCACTGAACCATGGGGAGACAGCAGAGGTGGCTCATTCCTTCTGCCTCAGTGGCAGCTGGGCTGTGGGGGCTGCTCCTCCCTGGGGGCAGCAGCAGTCACAGACCCAGCGGGACAGGTCAAGGTGCAGGGAGGGCTCTGGCAGTGTTTCAGAGCCCCCCCAGGGCTGCTTTAGGGTGTTACCCCTCACTGAAGTCTGGCTTTGGTGTTGCTGGGGTGGCAGTGGAGTCACTCGCCCCATTTAAATTAAAAAACAATAAATCAATGGAAGAAACCCAGCTGTGGTGCATCACATCCAGGTGATGGCTATCCAGGCCTGGCAAAGCTCACTGGCAGGTTGATTCCCAGGATGGGAGAAGCTCTTTTGTTTTGCCATTCATTAGCTGATGGTTTGCACATGAGGGAGATCTGGTGGGAGGTCACACAGTGCTGGGGAGAGCTGATAAAAGAGCTTTGGGGTTTCCTCCTTCGTCACGCTGACCCGGGCAAAGGCAAGAAAAGCTTTCTCTGGACCTGCCCCATCGGTGACCTCGGACCTGATCAGAAGGACCACCCTCAGCTCTGGATGTGAGGTAAGTTAAATTACATGTTGCTGAATTGTCCTAATACTGCCAACATTTTGGGCAGAAGTTGTAATAATGATAAAAAAGCACCAGTGTAATGGATACCATCGTAACTCCATAACTACAGTTTAGGTTTTGAAAATTACAAATATGTGTGTAACTAAGGCTAACCAGAAAGTAGTAGATGGTGCTTTAACTGTGGCCAGCTATCTAGTAGTTAGAAATTAGAAAAAAAATGGGGGTTTTCCCTTCCAGAATGGAAAAGTTGTGTACATTTGTACCTATTGAGTTGGTGAGTGTTTGTTCAGCTCTACCAGGGTGTCTGTGGTATCAAGAGAAGATGAAGTAGTTTGTGAAACAGCTACACAGAGCATGAGCAAAAATGGATTCTGTAGCCTTCAGCTTATGATACATTTCATATCTGATGGATTAGGGTCCTCATTTGCAGACACTAAATTTCATAGCGCTTTTTTTTTATCAGGCCCCATCAGTTAACAATTCATGCAAACTTTGCTTTCTTTAGTAACAGTGAATTTCATTTTGTGCTGAATTTTATGTGTGGGACTGATTTCTTCAACTCGTGCAAACAACTCTGTTCTTTCCCATTCATGTACCTTTGGCTGCTGAGCTCTGTACGTGTTTATGGCTATAATTCAATTTTACCCTGAGTAAGAGTCACACCTGACTCTTTTTCTATCTCGGGCTCCTTAATTAACCCCCAGATTTCCCAGATGTGCAGGAGAACTGCTTAGTGAGACAGGGCTAGAGAGGAGCTTACCCAGGCAGGGCTGAGCGCTGTGGACAGGCACAGGGGGCAGCTGAGCTGGGGTCTGGGGGTGAAGCCCTGCTCTGTTCTTCAGCTGGTGAATGTTCTGTGAGACCGAGCTCACCCTCAGATAAGGAGCACTGGGGTAAGTGCAGCCCTGGCTCTGCCTCAGGAATGCAGTGCACTGAAATAGCCACATAGGACCCATGTCTGAAGTTGCACTGCATTGTCTTGTGCAGACAAGACATTTTCATTCTCTTCCAAGTGTGGTTCATGGCCTGAATTTGCTTTCCTGAAGTCCATGGAGCATTGCCATTAGTTTTGACCTGAGAATTTCACTAATCACTTGACATCTTTTGCTGTCTCTCCCCATCCTCTGTTTTCTTTGCAATTCTTCTATGATGCTAGATGAACTAGGTCCTCTATAATGCATCAACCTTATTTTTTTATTTACCCAAAATGAAACTCTTGATGGGGAGGAACCCAACAAATATTTGACAGGCTCTGTGAATCTGAAACTATTTTCCACATGGCCAGATTCCTGAAGATCTGCAGATGCCTACTGACACTGTTGTAAGAGTCAAGACAGATTAGCTATCTGTGGTATTTAGGTATGTCAATGCTTTTTATTATCTAGTCCTTAATCTCCTCAAAATTTGGCTGTATAACAAATAAGAAGGTATGTGCTAAGGTATGTACAGAAAGGTATTTCTTTAAATGCCATTCTTCCCTGACTAGAACATGAGAATAAAATATACTGGCCTTCATGGAAGGTAATGTTGTGCCTTCTCTCTTCCCATCCTTAAATTCAAACTGGAGATTATGTATGTGAAAGTTGCAGCAAATTGACAATGGTATTAACCCCTCAGCTGGGACTGAGCAATAGGAATGCTGATGTTTTATAAGATTCCAGGGCAATACGATTCAAATCAAGGCCCTACTGAGCGAGCCAAAAGTCCCTTGTTAAACAGTGGAACAAAGTTACTGCTGAATGACTTGCAGCCTCTCCACCTCGGGCTTGTGGTCAGTAAATGCTCTCTGAAAAGGGACGCTGCCACTGCCCCTGTCAGCACCCTGGCTCCTCGGCCTCTGTGTGCCCAGGACAGCACCTCCTTCCCTGGGTTTAGGAGTCTTGGTCCTGCCAAACTTCTCTAATGAGAAATTTCTCTTGCACGCGGTCAGTGCAGCTGACACTAGAGTTTTCTCTAAACCAAGATAGGAAAGAATCCTGAAGTCAAAACAATTCAAGGAACAAAGCTCTCCTTTCTCCTTTCTCTGTTTAACCCACAGGCCAGTAGATTCAGTTGACAGAAGGATTGGAAAATCTGATACGTGCAGACAGATACAGGCATGTATAAGATACATGAAGTAGTTACCTGTAGGCATAGGGATTAGAATACAAACATACTGAGATTTGTCCTTGCAAAGGTGGGAATACCAGTACAAACCCTGCAGTGCTGGTTTCTGTACCTCGTGCAGAGGTCCATTTCTGGACCTTGGTAGTGTGCGGGGCACACTTAGTCAATCCCTTCTGCTGATGAGCACAGCAGCACGTGCCCCTCTCGTGGCCCAGTGTTCCCTGGACAGGCTCAGGGGCCTGAATCCAGCTGAGAGCTTGTCAGGGCTCCATTACAGCCCTCCTGGGCTGCCCCTCCAGAGATGTGTGTCTTTTGCACAGCTCCTGCATCACCTCTGCCAGCCCAGCGCGGGCATCTTGGCCAGCCCAAATAACCTACTGTGGCATTTGCACATCTGTGTTCAGGTACCTGAATTGCTCCCCTCAGGAGCTCTGCTGGAGCCCGGATTCAGGCAGAATTATGGCCAAGTAATAGTGGATTTTTGCCATTGGGAAGTCCAACATGCTGTGGAAGGAAGAAAAAAATTATAACAGATTACGTGGGGATTGCTTGACAAAAGTGCTCCCAGCTGTGTGCTGGAGCAGGGAGTCTGGTTACTGCTGGCAGGAAAGGCAGTAAATGCCCACTTTGTTAGCTGGGGGAGACCCAATTTGTAAAGTTCAAATCTGCATTCAGACCAGAGCCCAGGGTTATTTTGATCAAAGGGGTGAGTACAGCCTGCTGAGAGACAAAAACAATAGCCAGGCTGGGCTGGCAGGGAGGGAGCCGAAGCTTTCAAGCACAGGCTTCTCATTTCTTGGAGCACCGAGCCTGGGTAGGGCCGTCCAGGACTGAGTCAGTGCACAGAGCAGCTGCCTGTGGGAGCACCGGGGCTCTGGTAGGTAGGTGAGACAGTGGGGTAGATTATGTTGCATTGTGTTGAGGGAGTATCTGGTTTGGGAACAGCAGGAGGAACAGAGAGAGAATAAGATGCTATAACGTGCAGAAGGATAAATTTTTTGACAGTCTTGTCAATTATTTGAATTCTTGGATTTCTAATGAAGTTCTCTCCTGGCGAGGAGCTGCAAGGGGTTTGTAAGCCATGGCTGACACAGAGGAGAAGGGCCACTGGAATGGCCACATTGATTTAAGGTGGTGAACTGCACTGAAGGCAGCGTTTAGGACGTTGTTAAAGGAGCATCTGCATTGCTCAGGATTATTTAAGAACCGCCTTTATTGGATCACTCATCAGGTCAGCAACATGAATTTAACAGCACAATCCTCTCCTGCTCACCTATTATTTTTTTAATCTCTGCATGTTGTATTTCTGTCCTGAAAAAATAAAAAAAAATAACTGGTCCTGACAACACCAGTCATTTGAAGAAATAAAAATGCTGACAGGACAGAATGGCTCAGCAGCACAGAACGATTTGGCACTTGGAGCTGCAGAGAGCTCCAAGCTCTGCATTCCCAATGAGGAGAACACCATTGGTTTATTTAATAATTTCACCTGCCTCTCACTGATAGATGGCTGCTTATTTCGGTCCCTGGAAAACAGTTCTGCACAATAACATAGGTGCATTGAATGCTCCAAAGGTCAGGCAGCTTGAGCATGGGAAAATATTTGTGAATGAGGCCCAAAAAAGCTACTGAAAGAGGTGATTTCTGGCTCAAAGATTAGTCTTCATTTAGAGACTGAGAATTTATTGCTGCCCAAACCAGCATTATCAGCTTTCTGTCAGCAGCAATCATCAGCATTTCCTTTCCCAATCAACATGAGCTGTGACCTCATCGTTGCAAAGGTGAAACCCTGACAGGGATTAAAGGCTAATAGAGAGAAATGAGGTAGCAGGGCTGAACAAAGAGGAGATTGTTATACAGCAATGGCCAACTGGGGCAGGATGTTGCAGCTGAAACACGAACCACCGAGCCGAAGGGGGAGAAGAGTCGTTTTAAGAAGAGCCTGAGTAACGCTGGGTCTCCCTGTCTTTCAGTGGAGGAGGAAGGCAGACTGCCATCCTTGCCAGCAGAGAGTTTTGAAGTGGGATTAGCATAGCCTTGTGGTTTGTCAAGTGTTTAATTGCAATTCTTCAGGGACGCAGCCTGGAAGACACTGGAAACCAATTTAACAATCATGCCTATCATTATAAACACCAAATTGCTCCTGTGCACATATAATATTTAGTAGTCTGAAACAGATGCTGAGTCTGGGGGCAAGGCTTAGAACGTGAAAAGTGATGAAAGGCAAATATGTGTCTGATATTCTTCAAAGCAATTTAATCCCTGGTGGAAGAGTGAGAAGAGGTAAGAAGGGATTTTTGTTGATCTGTGAGTTACTAGTTTTTACACTAGTGCCCCCAGTTTCTGGAACCAACAGGGGAGGATATTTTTTTCTGGGGAGATTCTCTTCTCTTAAAGGGCACTTTTGGCTGCCATGATGTCTTTTCATCCTAAAATCCATCCCAGACTTGGTTCAAGTCCCAGTGGAATGCGTGTGTATGAGAACTTTTGCTGGGCTCTGGATCAGTCCCTTCAGTTTCCAACACTCCCCTGCTAACACTGTAGTCCAGATCCAGGTGTTTTGGAAGTTCATGGCACGCAGGCTGCTTTCTGCATGTTTCAAATGCCTTCAGACCCCCAGTACAGCGTAGCATCTGCTCCTGCTGTGTGCTGGACTCTCAAAAAGGGACAGGACATCACCTAACAGTGCTGAGGGTGCTCCATGCTTTACTGTGTGAAGGCTCCAGGCTGCAACTGGAGGATGAGAAAACAAATTCATCTCAAAGATACCAAAATAATACTGAATTTGACAGGGACCAGATGCTGTGATATTTGATGTGGTCTGCTTTGAGCACATCCCAACGTGCACAAGGACTCCGAGTAAATCTTAAGCAGAAAGCACCAAAGACAACATTTTGATAAGTATATATATAAATCAGGGTCCTTGCTGATACTGGCCAGCCTTCAGAAACTATTCAGAATAAAAATATCTTCAGCCTAACACATTGTAGAGCTTTCATGAGGAATCAATGCATCTTTAAAACCTCCAAGGTGCTTTATTCTTTGTATTTTAGGGATCAATGTCAGCCACAAATACAGCAAGGTTAAGTCCCTCTCTAGCAAAGGAATAACCAGCTCCCAAAAGGTGGAGCTGCAGGAACAGCCTTCAGTGCTTTGGAAGTGTTTGTGAGCTGCTCCAAAGCTCAGAGCCCCACGTGGATAATCCCCAGCCCACAGGGAAGCATTAGCAGGCAATGTTTGCACCTGCAGAGGGAAGCCCGACTGCAATTTGGGTCCTAACTAGTGCTGGAGACCTGCAGCAGCTTTCGGAGGCTGAGCTGAACTGGGTGGCTTTTGGCACGGCTGAAAGTGTTCCCTCGAGGGCAGCAAGACACAACCGTGTGGAAATCGTAGAGGTCTTAGCATTTAGCAGTACTGTGGCTTGAGCTCTGTTGTTTCACTGCTATCAGGCTAAGAAATAGGAAGCCTAGTGGAGTAGAGGTATAAAGAGTCCTGTTCCAAAACCCAAAGCCTTCCAACACTGAATGGCAAGTGGCAGGTTAGAGATCTGCTGGACAACAGTTTTCAGAGGGCAAGACAAATACATTGTGCTGAGCTGAAGGGGAAATTTGAGTAGGCACAATGTAATTACCTTCTCTGGATCCGGGCCAGCAAACCAGGCTGGGATCTTTATTCTCAATGAAAACTGCATGGATTTATGCTTGGCAAACTAATTACCTTGAGTAATTTATTAATTTATATGATCTCTTTTGTTTTTTATGTCATTCTTAGTGACCAACTACCTGCAAACAAAGTTAACTTTTTTTTTCTTACTTCATATCTTCAACTGGGATCAAACAGGATCCATTTCAGTTGCTGCCTTTTTGCAAAGTTCTAGTTTTGTTTAATTTTGGTTTATTCATGCTCTTTCTGCTTCATGCATGACTGGCTCTCCAGGCACAAGAAAACAAAAAGGATCCCAAGGTCTCAGCCTATTTAAATGTCATGTTTGAACATTTTTGCCAACATGTGAGATTGGAGGAGGTGGTTTTGCAGACTTTTACGAGGTGGGGATATTTTAAAGGGAAAATGAGCAAATATTGTGTCTTTGAATGTGTTTATCAGGCCTGACCTGGCATTTGAGAGGATGAACACAGGTATGAGTGCTCCAGCTGGGCAAACGTGCGCTACAACCAGCAAGGACCTTCTGCTCCCAAAGCCATGAGGCAGGAGCAGAGCACCCTCCAGGCTTGTCCTTTGTCACCTGCAGCCACAGATTGCTCTCCCACCTGTCCCCGTCCTTGACAGGCACACGAGACCACAGGGCTCTGTGAGCAACTTTGTGCGGCAGATTTAGCAGGGGTGCGAGGGGAGGAACGTGGAAGTGATCACATGTGGATGGGGCCTTGGCTTTCTTTCCCAATAATCTGTGAGGCAACACAGCGAAGCTTCTGTAAAAAAACCTGAAAACCACTTTAGTTTGTCTAAATTCAAAAATGTATGAAAATTACATAATCCAGAATTTGGAAAGCTTTCATCAGTGTTGAGGCAGATTTATTAACTGTTTTTTTCTGTGGTTGAAATAGATAACACCTCTTTATGTTTAAGGTTAGGAAGAGCTGCGACAGTCACCTCAGCATCTCCTCCAAGTGGGTTATTAAGGATGCAAAGGTAGACAGCTCAGGAAACTGCAGTTAATGTTTCCCTGGTGGATTCCTCAGTAATGTAATCCTCCTCTTTTTGCTTAATCATTGAATCAGTCAATCTTTTCTTCTTCACGTGTATCTAACTTATATTGCTGTGTAGGGATCTCAGATGCTTTTTCTCTCAGAAACCCTGCAGGGATTAACAAGATGCTCTTATAAATCAAAGACAAAAAAATTCAGGAAAAGAGGTTTTGGGGTTTTTTCTATAAGCAGTTTGGCTTCACTTCTTTTGGAATTGCTTTCTCCTTTAGTCTGGTTGAGAAAAAATAATCTCCCTACCTTGGCTTACTATGAACTCCTCTGCAAGTTTCTTAAATGCAAAAATCAAGCAGGATGGTGCTTTTAAGAGAGTGTTGGACAGAGTGTCTGTAGAGGTTGAAATACAACTTTAAAAAGAAGGTATTTTTAAGAATCAGGGCTTGAGGAAGAGAAGTTGGGAGCTGCTGTCAGCTCAATGCTTTGTTTGCCAGAGGTCAACGAGTGATGAGAATACTCAGCAAATAGATAATGTTCAGTAACAGGCTTTGAAACTCTTCTGTCGCTTTAAGCTTGCGTTTACCTGTTTCATTTCGTCTGCAACAGACTGAATAAATCTTAGTGATAAAAATGAGCAGCTGGCACAACCACGGATGTGCCAGGCAGAGCAGAGTGCCTGTGGCTGTGCTGTCCCTGCTCAGGGCTTGAGCCACACAGCCCTTCCTGGGCACGTTTCCCCTGGCAGTGATTACCCAGAGCTCTCCACTGACTGCCATCCTTGTGGCCTGTGACAGGCGTGGCAGCCCCACAGTGCCCCGTGCCAGGAGGGGCCAGAAGAGACGTGGATAGCATTTTCTGTGGGGTCTAGCTTGGGTTTGCTGTGGCTCTGGGCTGTGCCACAGCACAAACTGTGACATTTCTCTTCCTTTCCAGCTCCGAGTTCCCTCCCCAGGACCCCCTGCCCTGCCAGGCTCTGTGGGAAGGGGGCAATGCCAGAGGGCAACCTGCCCTCTCACACTCCTTGCCTCTGGTCTGCAGCCCCATCTCCTGCTCTTGTTTGAAGGAACACATGTGAGAGGACAAACTGTTGAGAGTGAAGGTGTCCTCCAAAATGAGGAGAGGAATTCCTTAAACGCCCTTTGCAGCATACCAATATGGGAGTAGAGCCACCTAGCTCATTTGAGACTGGGATCATTGTTAAACAGTGAACACAGGCTGAATGTGTGTCCTATTTAAATCTCAGCTGTCATTAATGGGACGGGAGAGGGGAGGAAGAAAAGAAAATGGCCCATTCATGACAAAACCAGTCATTATTTCTTCCTTTACCAACAATGGGGAAAAAAGGGGAAAGTGCTCTCATGAGAACCTGTATGAATTTCCTTAAGAGGCTGTCTCTGATGGAGACTAAGCTAAATTCTCTGAGATATTGTGGTTACCAAGGTAACAATGCAGTGTTTTGAATACGAAAGCAAATAGATCTATGAGCCCAAAGTAAATCATTAATGTGCATCAGTATTTTTGAGATGGGTTGGAGTGACTTATATATTGTAGTCCCTCTTTATTTAATATTTTAAAAGTGTTCTTTGATTTAAAAGCAAACACTTACTAGGCCTCTTTTCAGACACAGCACTCTGAGAAGAGACTGGTTATTGATGCCATCTAACAGAACAAACATACAAACTTGATGGAGTCTAACAGGACAGAAGGGCCTTGGTACATCAAGAAACTTAAACATGGGCATTATTTCAAGGTTGATAATTGCCCCAAGACTGCTCAGTTTCTTGCAAACTTGCACCCAGCACCCTCTGAATTCAGGCTTGCTTGGTCAATCTGCATTATACCTTTTAATTGCAGCAAATGTTTTTCATGGTATTTTTCAACTAAGTCTTTCTATAACAGATGAAAAAAGGGCTACAGATAGGTTGGGGCTGGATGTAGCTGTTTTCCAAGCAATTATCTTCTTACTTATACCCATTTTCCTTGTTTGATACCATTAGTTCTGTCCAGGAGACCTGTTCATAACTGCATCACAAATAACTGCTGAAGTAAGTTAAATAGTCAGTTGAAGAGATTTCTTACAGGATCCCAATGTGGCCTTGACAGGTGCTGACCTTCTGGTTGCTACTGGCTCCTAGTAACTTGGAATGGCCACTGTTCCCCCCAAGACCCAACCATTGTTCCAACATCCCTTCCCATTTCCACTGCTATTCTAGGGACGTACTAGAAGCTTGGGTTACATATTTAGTAGTACTAAAACATGGTAATTTAAAAATGTCACTAAGCTGGAACGAGTAGAGCTACAAAGGTACTTTGCTATTGAAGTTTGGGACAAACAACAGCTTAATATCCCAGAGGAAATAAACCATGTTGCATGCCTAACATTATGGAAGGGAATTAAAATGGTTTTGCTTTTATTAGCCCAGTAAAGAAACTCAGTCCTCCTCTGAAATGAGATGTTAAATTTGTGGCAATTTATTCAATGCTGGAGTTTTTGCAGTTCACAATGCATGTGAATAATTATAAAAAAACCCCATTGCCTAAGAATTTAAGTAGTGTTTCTTCCCAGGGTTATTTTTGGAGGCTCCTATTTGCTGTACGTTATTTGTGTCCCTTCTGTCTGGGCTCGTAAGGGACAGGGAGTTTGTAAGCAGCTTCCCTTGAAGGGCTGAGGAGGGATGTGGTGCATAAGAGCTCCTCTGGCTTCTGCAGCTCTGCTGACAGTCTGACCAAACACACCTTCTCTTGCAAATCCAGCCTTCTTTTAGCAATCCTGTCACCTCCAGGCACAGAGGGCAGATGTTGCTGTGGCAAGGGGTGTCCCTGCAAAGACACCTCCCTGGGACACTTCCCCCAGGACATGCCAGAGCCAGTGCAGGTGAGCAGGAGAGCTGGGCAGAGCGGCTGCACGGTGAGGAGCTCTGCCCACCTGCCCTGGGCAGCTCCCAGCCAGAGGAGAGTGCCACAGCACTGCTGACAGTTCCCTGGGCAGATTCCTTCCATGGGTAATTAGCCTTCACGGAGCAGGAATGGACTAGTTTTCTAGCAGGAGACTGAATTTTAGCTGACAAATTAGACAGATTCCCTGAGGCCAGAGTTAGGCGGCTTTGCCAGTCTCACTAAAAATGTGATTTATAACAGATTCCTCGGCAGAGGCACTCCTTGCTTTAGGAATGAAGGTGCTCACCATGCTCAGACTCTTTGTCTAACGTGATGGTCTGACAAAGCTTTGTCTTCTGCCAGAAAAAAAATGACTCTGTTACCTGTGTTCGATTTGTCAAGTGACTCCTCGTTTGTCCCCCTGAGCGCAGCAGTGCTGAGTGCAGGGTAACAACAATGATGGGCAAGGAGAAAGGTGAAGAGAACTCAGATCCCAGCCCAACTCCTGCCAGCTGAGGCTCCACCTTTGACTCACCACTCGGTTTTCTCCTGGTTTCCCCTTCCAGTGAAACCAGTATTTGTATTCCATGAATATCAGCGCTGGCTCAGAGCAAAAAGCAGGCTCGCCCTTCCCTGGCAGTGTCTTGAACAAGTCTGTGTTTGCAGGGCATTAATAGCTGATGCTTTAGTTATTAATTTCTGTTCCTTACCTGCTGTGTGCTGTGGTAGGAGGCACAGTCGCACTGGTGTGTCCTGGGCAGGCTGATCAAACCCCCGGAGTGGCACAGGGGGCAGACAGGCTGTGTGGGCACGAGTCTGGGGCTCAAGGAGGGCATGGCACAGGGGAACAGAGGGACAATCCCTCCTTCCAAACCTGCTCTTCCCTCTGCCTGAGCTGGGGTATTCACAGCTCCAAAGCGTCTTTACCCCAGTCATTAAAGAGTGTGGGAGTTTGACATTTTGAAGCCTGTCATAGAAATACAAATAATGACTTCTGCAGAGGCTGAATCTTGTAATCAGCAAATTCAGAAAGAAATTAGTTAATTTCATTTATAGTTGTGGCTGCTTAAGAGAGTGAAGATGTTTGGTTAAAAAAATTAATAATCTATCACTTTAGTTCTACTGATATGGATCTTCTGGGGGGGAAAAAAAGTCATATAAACCAGGAATGGATCAAAGCTTCCCTTCAGATAAGTAATTAGAGGAATTTTTTTGGACAGACTTTACATAGTGGTTTAAAAGAAACCTAATTTTCTTTTTTTCAGTCCACAGGTATGACAGGAAGGTTTCATCAGATATTTCTTTGGTGGGTTATTGTTTTAAAATTAAAAGGCATTAAAATAACCTTATATCCACCAACCTTCTGAAGATGTTAGTTTAATAGCAATGTTATTTTAAAGATTCGGTTGCATGCTTCCTTCAGAGAAATATTAAGCTGGCATAGGACAATTTTAATAAAATGAGTTCTGAGATTTTTATCTAGAACTTCACAAGCTTTGTAGTGTTATATCAAAATGAATGCTCACCACAATTTCCAACACCCTTTTCTCATGGGTGTTTAAACTTTTCTTATAACTGCAAAAATTGACAAGGACCTAAAGAAAAAGACTCTGGAGAATTGAAGTTTAACCCTTGATTTCTCAGTTCTGTATCTGTTGATCTGACAGGTGGGTATATTTTATCTTCAGAGACAACAGATAATGTATGTGGCAACTTCTAGTTGCCAATAGCATCTTCTCAAATATTATTTCTTAAGGTGACTTAAGTCTGTCTTTCAGAAATTCTGCAAAATCAAACTTTGTAGGTATTTGTTTCTTAACAGGAAGATACCAATCCCAGGCCCATTGTTCTCACCTTACAAAGCTTATCTGCTGAACAAGTATTGTAGGTATGGAAAACCTTCTGAAGTCTTGGGTTATTGTGATTTAGAATCCGAGATTATCCTGAGTTGGAAGGGACCCGTGTCCTGTGATATTTAGCGTGCAATAAAGGTGAGTAGATGAACTCATTATTGTACTTTTCACGAATGGAGTTAACACGTTGAATGAACCCAGCACCTGCCGTGGGTGGCTAACTGAACTCGGCAGTGGGATGGTTTGGGGCTGAGTTCTGCTGCCCCCTCTTCTCCCTCCACTAGATGTCAGGCTGCTGACAGAGCTGCAGGCTTTGATCCCTGTTTCACAGGAAAGGAGCACGGTCAGGATCACAGCTGCAATTCGCCACTTCCAATCACCAGCAGTAACTCAAAATAGGAGATGCTCTTAGTCACTGTATTGGTTTGTCTTGTTCTTCACTCTGTTAGCCCTTGTGTTCCCCCTCCAGCAAATGTCTCAGCGTTGACAAGGTCCACCGCTGCTGATAAATGGGAGCTGTGCCGAGGAACAGGGGACTGATTCCCTGTGGGCATTTCCCTTGGCTCATCCATTCAAAAGGGGCTAGGCTTGACACATCTATTAGGGAAGAATACCTAACTTGTGAGTGCCTCCAAATATTCAAGCACATGCTTTTTTACTCCCTGACAGCAACCAGGTGGTGAGGAGCTTTTTGGCTATTTCTGCTTCTTAGTAGGGGCATTTATTTTTATTTTCTGTGAAGAACATATAATTTCAGAACGTATTCCCACCTTTCTAATTGTATCTTTATAAGACAGGAAGGAGTCAGGCTGAACAGCAGGTGAGTGGAATTTCCCAGAGAACAGAAGCAGGATAAGGTTCCCAGGCCTGTCTGGAGGACTGTGCTTACAGATGGTACCCAGTGGCTGCTGCAGTCCCGGAAAGGTAAGTGTCCCACGTGCAAAGGTGATGCAATCCCAGCAGGTTTAATGTGCGTGTGGGCAGTGACTCCTCACTGTGTGGGGAAGAAAGCAGCGAGTCTGCTCCAGCTCCCTGTCCTGTGGCACAGAGGGACTCCAGGGATGCACAAAAGCCTGGGGAGCTCAGCACGGAGCACAGGGGTGATTTATGCACACTGGCTTAAGAGCAAGCTTTGGGATGCTCAGTTGTCTGGGCTGCTGAAGTCCAGAAAAACTGATGCTGAAATCAAAACACAAGAAAAGCCAAGATTTTCACATGAGAGATGAGATCTGATTGTATTTGTATGAGAAATCCATATCATGTGATACACCTTTCACATTTAGCACTGCTCATGGGAATCTAGCACTTGAAATAACAGTGGATAGTGGCGAGGTTCACAAAAGGAGATGAGTAATTGCACACTCTTGCTTTCACAGTCCTAGGGACTCCTCCTTTCCCACAAAACCTTAAACAAGATGCTTGGAATTTACTTCAGATAACCTGTCTATGCAGCATAGCCTCTTTCTGGGGATCCCTTTCTGTCAGCCTGCTGCTTACTGCCATCATGACTGGTGTCAAGGGCAGCCTGCCCTGTGGGGAGGGATGTCCTTCCCTGCTTTGTGTATGGCCTGGACCATCCCTGTCCTTTCCTACAGAGATTAAACTATTGTACCCACATTTTTTTCCCTGCAGCAGAGTTAAACTACGTATCACAGTCATAGAATCATAGAGTGGTTTGGGTTGGGAGGGACCTTAAAGATCACCTGGTTCCATCCCCTGCCAAGGGCAGGAGCACCTTTCACTGGGCCAGGTTGCTCCAAGCCCCATCCAGCCTGGTATCAAACACTTCCAGGGATGGGACACTGAAAAAGAGGAAAAAATCAGTGACTTTGTCAAGGTTTAGTTTCATCCAGATTTGTGTTACCTCAGCCTACAGGAAAAAGTATAAAGTCATTTAGAGGTTTTAAGAGAGAGTGAAGTGGACTGTATCCCACCTGAACTAGCCCTGTAATTGGGAGAATTCTCTATCTATGAAAATCAATTTATGAACAGAAGGAGCCCTCTCCCTGGCTGAGGTTTTTGCCTTGTTTGTATGATGAAGTTCCCCAGGTTACCAGGGAACTGGCTTTGGGGTACCAGATATCCTGGGTAGCACCTCTTTGATCCAGCTGAATAGGGCAAGGGTTGTGTCCTTCCACATGCTCGTGCAGTCGGCCAACATGATGAAGATAATGCTCATCCCCACAAAAACTCTCCGTGCAAATGTGGCACAAAACCTTTGTGAGGGGCAGACGACAGAAATTCCTTTGTCTCTGCAGACTGGCCTGCATCCAACAAAGGGGGCAAGAGTACCTGTACTGCCTGAGCCTGACAGCTGTGCAGCACACAGTGTTTCACCCATGTGTTCTTCTTGGAAGACACCACTTGTTTCCAAGACAAGGTGCAGGTGCCTTGAAAATCTCCTCTGAAGCTTTCTTTGCAGAGGGAGAGATGTCTTTCTCATGAAGAAATATGTTTATTTCTGATATTTTATAACAAAGAGGTGACACACACCTCAGCATCAAATGCAGCTGCTCTTTTATGGCCCTCAGACACATGTGTAACATCTCACCTGAAGCCAAACCATCTCTGGAGTTGGCTTTGGACTGCAATAGCTATTCTTGGATTTAATGTGGCCTGGAGTATCCATTTCATACGGATTCTTCATTGCTATTGAAAACATCCAAAAAACTTAACAGCTGGTTTGTGTTCCACCTCTGGTGGTTAAAAAGGTGGTGCTCCCTCCTCTCTGAGCTGCTCGTCCCCATGCAGATGCCCCAGTTGCAGCAGAGCTCTCCTCTGTGCCCACTGTGAGTGCAGTGCCAGGGGCTCAGCAAGAGCATTCCTCCAAGGGCATCAATCCATTCCACTGCATCCCATTAAATACTAGACCAAAAATCAAAGCGTTTGGTTTACAGCTTCAAAGCTCTGTGGCCCAAGTTATACTTAATCTAACACAGGCCCAAAATGACAGTCAGGAAACTAATATTTATGCCGGAAACATAACAAGCCGCAGGATTTGCTTCTTTACTGTAAAGTAACTTTTTCCAGAGCCCAACATTTTATCTTTTGATAGAAGTTGCCTCCAGTAAAGAAGGGGCAAGGCTGGGGTATGTATGTTATGATGATGAGTGGCCACCCCTCAGCATTGGAGCTGGGAGGGGTGCCCAGGCTATGGCCAGCTCTGTCTTTGCAGAGCCAGCATTTGCTTTGTCTTCCAGAGTCGCCACCAGGATGGACCTTCATCCGTGCCCACCTTCTGCCACCGCTGCCTTCAGGACCTGCTCTGCCTTGTAATCTGATGGGGGATGCTTCAAAATAGGTTCTGCAGAATTTTATTTGCAGGTGGAATAGTTGGCTCCAGGTGGGTTGTTTCCCTTCTTGTAGTTCTCTGAATCTCAGCTGAGAAAAATGAGTGTTATTTTGACTAAGCTGGGCTGTGAAGGGATCTGCAGATCAGATGGGCTCCAGGTACAACACTTATATAAGAGCAATAGTGTTTGGCCACAGTTAGGTCTTTTTATCCCTGGGAAGCTCGATTTCTGTTCTCCTCCCACATTTACATAGATTAACTTTTCATATATTGTGTTTGGAACAAGCTGAACTTGAGTTTTCAGAAAACAAATAGTAAACATTAAAATGATTTCTTTTTTTGTTAGTTGGTACTTTAAAACCTAAAGCAAATTAATATTTGTGCTAGTGACTCACAGGACGGCAGGCATGGATTGGTTTGGAAGAGCCCAAAGACCGTGGGACTGCAGGATCCCCCTTCGTTCAGTTCACCCATGGGCAGGGTTAGGGTTAGGGTTTGGGAGACTCAGGCACTAAACAAGGTGTCACCGACGTGTGGCAGAGACCCCACAGCCAGGTGGTTGTGGAGAAGGTGGTGTGTTTATTCAGCGTGGGGATTAGTCCACCACAGGTGTGCACACCTGTCTGTGCTCGCAGGCTTGCTTAAATAGTTACAGCATGCACATTCGCTATTTATTTATACATATGCATTATTTTCCTGGAGAAGGCAGGCTCATTCTAATCAGTTCCCAGAAGGAATTTCCGTGTTCCCCCATCTGAGTTTGTGCATTGGTTTCCATCTCTCCTGGGCCGGGGCCTTGGGGGCTCCTGGGGAGGAAGGTCGTGGCTCAAAAAGTACCTTAAACCAGTTTTGTGGGCAACTCGAGCCGGTCTAATTGGCAAACTTCTGTAGTTATTCTTCTGACGTGTTTGCTGATTTACCTTAGTCCCATATGGTGTCCGTTCTACTCCGGAAGCCTCAGGGCCGGGCTCAGCCAGCGCTCCCTGTTTCCCTGCCTTTGTGGCCACTGATGGGCTCAGCCAGCGCTCCCTGTTTCCCTGCCTTTGTGGCCACTGATGGGCTCAGCCAGCGCTCCCTGTTTCCCTACCTTTGTGGCCACTGATGGCCCCAACCACGCACCCCCTCGGTGCCGGGGCCGCGGTCCCAGGCCGGGTCAGGGGCGGCGCTCGGCGGGGCCGGGCCGTGAGGGGCGGGCCCAAGATGGCGCCCTGAGGGAGCCGTGAGGGGCGGGCCCGAGATGGCGCCCTGAGGGAGCCGTGAGGGAGCGGGGCCGGGCCGTGAGGGGCCATGGCGGCGGCGCCGGACCCCGGCCGCCTGCAGGGCTTGCGGGCGCTGTCGCGACNTCAGCCAGCGCTCCCTGTTTCCCTACCTTTGTGGCCACTGATGGCCCCAACCACGCACCCCCTCGGTGCCGGGGCCGCGGTCCCAGGCCGGGTCAGGGGCGGCGCTCGGCGGGGCCGGGCCGTGACGGGCCGTGAGGGGCGGGCCCAAGATGGCGCCCTGAGGGAGCCGTGAGGGGCGGGCCCAAGATGGCGCCCTGAGGGAGCCGTGAGGGGCGGGCCCAAGATGGCGCCCTGAGGGAGCCGTGAGGGAGCGGGGCCGGGCCGTGAGGGGCCATGGCGGCGGCGCCGGACCCCGGCCGCCTGCAGGGCTTGCGGGCGCTGTCGCGACGGCTCCGGGAGCCGCAGCACAGGTAGCCCCGGTGGCTCGGGTAGGACGGATAGCTTGGGTATCCCCGGGTGGCACGGGTATGCCCGGGTGGGCCCGGTGGCCGGTGCCTTCAGCCTCGTGTCACCGCGCCGGGGCCCTGTCCGTGTTCCCCGTGGTGTCTGTGCATCGGCCCCGGCCGTGGCCGCGGGGAGTGATGAGGGGCCTTTGGTTTCTCTCGGTGCTTTCCTTTCCCTCACTGCCGTCCCCCCGGGCTGTGCCGAATGTTTCCCGGGGCATGTTTCCACTGTTTTCTTTATGACTGAGGGCCAGCTCTGATTTTGGTCTTTGTTGAGCCACTTTGGTATTCCCCCCCCC
>VWZF01006514.1:562208-634971 GCA_013396755.1 Sclerurus mexicanus | reverse complement strand
GTATTGCACCACTCTAAAATTTAGTTTCTGCCCCTCCTAATTCTCTGTGATGCTGTGGTGGGTTTTTTAATGTTTTAATGCAGATGGAGGATGCTTAAGTGTATTGGTCTTGATCAACGGTGAGGCTGCAGAATAAAATGCATACTTCCTGGGGGTCTGAAATCTAGTGTTGCAGCAATTTGGTGATATTAAGGTACATCGCTTTACTTCTTACAGCACAAGTGCTCTCTGTTCTTTGTGAGTGTCCTCCACACCCTAACACGCCTCAATACTGGATGCACTGTGCTGCCAGTGAGGTGTAGACAAACAGAGCAGTGCCACTGCTGGAGCAACAAGTCTCAAAAAGGACTTAGAAAATGTGAACAGCGAGCTTTTGTTCAGTCTAGGAATGAAAACATGACAGGAGCAGAGGTGAGAAATGCTGTCTCCAGATATGCCGAAGGAATTATGGAATAGGATGTGTATGGACGTGGTGGAGTTGGCAGTGTTTGGTTAATGTTGGCCTTGGTGATCTTAAGGGTCTTTTCCAGCCTCAGTGATTCTGTGGTTGATTTATGGACGTGATCACTCATGAAAGTGGAGGTAGAATTTCTAATTGTGCAGATGTTTAGACATTTAAGTGAACAGCAGAGCACAGGTAATACTGTATCATCCACAAGTGTTTGATCAAGAAAGTTTTAGAATCTCCTTTAGGAAGAGATTTCTATGTGAGCATTTTATTTAGTGCTGCCTTACATTTGATCTCATCTCACTTTCTTGTGTTTGGTCCTGAGAACATGACAAGTCTCTTTAAGGTTCAGGGAGGCTGCATCTGGATTTCCTTTTGCTGACCCTGGTCAGACGTATTGGATGAGCAAATGAATTGAGCTTCCCTCTAGCAATGCCATGAACACTCTGATGTGGCTCTTTTTCACCAGCATGTGGTATCAGAACTGAGTTAGCAATGTGTGTCATGTGTTTGCCTCATCTCCTTTCTGAACATGAAATGAGGGCAGAGCTGTAGCTTGGCAGTGTTGTGCATCGGTGTGTGACAGATCATCTGCAGCTGTGCGTGTCTTTTTGGGCACCCTCCATGGGGCAGCAGCTCTCTCACCTTTTCATGTTGGTTTCTCTGTATGGTTAGGGTTGGCAGTGCTGTTTTCCTATGGCTGGTGCTCTAAGAAGTGGGCTGGTACTTTGTGTCTTGGCTAGTTGTCTGCTGAAGTTGCAGAATCCATTTCTTGGGTTCACACACTTCAGAATGATGCTGATGCAGGCACTAGCTTTCTCCATGCCCTCTCTGTCTCTCTGGGGCAATTTGTGACATTCTGGGGCTTCTGGTACCTTATTCTTTTGAAACATCACTGGACAAGGCTCTCAGGGACATCATGGGATTCTGGGGGTGTCCTGTGCAGGGCCAGGAGCTGGACTCCATGATCCTTGTGGATCCCTTCCAACTCGGGATATTCTGTGATCAGCTGGATGTCTAAACTGGGTTCATTAATTAAAGCATCTCCTCTTAAAGCAATGTCATGTATAAACGTGCCAGACAAGTGTATTAGGGACACTTTTTCCTTTTCATTAAGATTCTAAAGAGCTGTTGAAAAGTCATGGGAAATGTTAAGGCAACACAACTCTCCTTACAGCCCTTGTTCTGAAAAGTCTGGTGGGAGGATCGTGAGATGTATTTTCCTACTTGAAAGACTTTATATACTATGAATAGCTGAAGATTGTTGCAGAAACATCATTGAGTTTACCTTGCCATAGGCTTTTTGGCAACTGTGCATTTTTTCGATTTTCACCACACGTTTATTTATTTCAGAGAAACGGCAGAAGAAAGTGTGTTTCGGGATCTCCTGGGAATCCTGACAAGTGCCTCACGTGCCATTGAGCAGAGCAGCGAGGACCCTCGTGGACTGGCAGATCTGGACACCTGCCTGCTGCTCGTAGCTGAGTGCTTCAGGTGCCTGAGGAACGCCTGTGTGGAGTGTGCCAGGAATCAGCACCTCATGAGGTACACGGAGGAGCCATGTAACCCAGGAAAAAGTGCCACCCAATGACTTTGTGTGCTTTTATACTGAGATTCTTATTTTATACTGCAGTGTTAGTTGATTTATTTTCTGCTTGATACAATCACTTGAAATCAAATATGCAAGAAACAAAAAATAGCTGACCTGTTTGTAGGTCAGAGTTTGGGGCTCTGCTGAGTAATGGAACAAAGCATTTGGATCCCTTAATATGAGTTGATTATGCAAATTTTATAAGCCTGTTAGAAGCCTCACTGTATAAATATCCTTTATTTCTCTTTAAATTTTTGCATAACATAATGAACAAGTAAATAGTGTTAATTATCAGTTACAGGATTAGTTTGTCTTTTAAGGTGCATTTAGATCTGTCTGACCCTCATGGCGAAGGACAGTGTGTAGAACTGTGCCTGTTAACCTGCTACATACACAGGCAAACTGATATTAATGGAGAACAAGTCAGTCTGGATCCTAAGTTATTTAGCCTCTCTTTTTTTTTGCCTATGACTCTTGCAACACTGAAAGGATCCTTGGGATACAACCAACTGTAGTTAGTGCAAACCTGGTAGTCTGGCTGCTGTTTTTCAAAAGCCCAACAAAAGAGCAACCAACACCCTCCTTGCCCCAGACCTCCCAAGAACCTCCAACCAACTGACCAGAAAAAAGCCCAAAAGGCCCTGTTACAAGTTTGTTGGATCACAAGGAACTGTTGTGGAGTACAGTCTGCGAAGTTGGCTTCTTGGGACTCGTCAAACTGGATTTATTGAACTAAATGTAATTTTGACACAGGTCCGAGTCATGGCTTCTGTGTTGGGGCAGGATTTTGTTAATGCCACAGAAGTCACAATGCAATCCATTCTGAGATTGCACCTACGATTCCTCCTCACTGGAGGAAGGGTAAATGGTTACTTGACCTTCTCTGCTTCCCTCTGACAGCTGTGTATGTTTCTCTTTGAGCTGACCCTGTTGGTTTTTGGTGGCTGTCACAAACTGCTTTGTTGGCATCGAAAAGCCTCCAAGTTTATTACAAAGTAATGTACATGACTCTTTCCCTGGACGCTTGACCTTCAGACAAAGCAAAATTTTTACACAAGTAAAGGTGTTCAAATTACAGGAATAACTTGCTTATTTTTCACATCTGATTAGAAGAATAGCAAAAAGAGAGGAAAGGGTGCTTAGCTCTGAAGGTGCTGTGTGCACACTTGTTAGAATGCAGGCTGATGCAGTAAACCCCTTTGATTTGCTTTTGATGGCAGTAATGTGGCTACTGATAGGCAGTAAAGGAGGAGAAACTGCTTTTTATTTCAGAGGTCATGAAGAGGCTGAGGGTTTGCTGTTAGCTTTAATGAAAAGCCTTTTAATTTTGAGTGTACTTCATATCAAGTGAATTATTTTTCTTTCTCAATTTAATAATAGGAACTTGGGTCTCATCTCTACATCTGTCCATTTGATCAAGTTACTTCATGGAATGCAAATCAAAGAAGAATTGGTATTGACTGGTAAGGCTGGGGATTTTGTTCAAGGGATAGCCTGCACTGTATTCTTTTTTACATGCAAGGTATGATGTCGCTTTACTGGTGTGTTTGTTTGATAAAACTGAATTGTTTCTTGAATTGTAGTTAAGAACTAGGTGCGAGGGGGGGAGGCTCTCTTACACCGCTTGCAAGAAAATCTTGGCCTCAAGTCTAGTCCAGTTGTATTTTCTCTGAATTGTTCCCTGTAGATTGTGAAAGGAAATATGTGTGGAAACTCTTTAAAATGAACCAAAAATGAATGGATTGCAAAAATGGAAAGTTCCTGTAGTACCTCCATTCAAAATATGTTCTGCAGTTTTACTGTCTTTTTATTCCATGTGCAAACATAGTGAAATGATTTTTTTGATGATACTTGAAATAATTTATCTGATTCCAGGGAGCAAACTGTGGCTGTGACTTTTGAAAAATAATTATTTAATATTCACTTGTGCACAGTGGTTGCTGGCCAGTCATGACAGTATCTGCCAAGAATGAAGTGCTGGTTTGAGTAGTGGTCATGTGCCTATAGAGCCCTTCCTCCCTGGTGGTCATTATTGCTACCAGTGTCTTCTGCATTCATTTCACTGGATTAAGGCATTTTCTGTAATTCTTTTCACAATCTGTGTTCTCCTGTGTGCACGTGGAGCTTTATACTTTGGACCCCAGTCTTCACTGTCTGTGGGTGCAGAGAGTGATGAGGAACATTTGGTTTCTCTTGCTATTTTTATTTCTTTTCATTCCCATTCCTTGGATGAGATTTCACTGGTTTCCTGCTGCTGCTTTTCTGTCCTTTTGTGGAAGCAAGTGAAACAGCTGTCATAAGTAACTTACCCTCAAACACCTTTATGAAACTGGGAGGGCACAGGGAAGTCCAGGACCCTTTTGCTGCTGTTTGGCTCCAAAGGAAGCCTTCCAGGCATGTGAGGGTGTTGTGCTTAAGCCAGGGTCCCTCCTGCCCCTGTGGCCGGGGAAGGACCAGTGGTGCCAGCATGGCCCTTGAGGGTGGGAGGACCAGGGCTGCAAGCCCTGTGGGTGGCAGAAAGAGGGCTTGCTCAGTGGCCAAGAATTGGAAGAACTGATGGAACCCAGGAGTGACCTTCAAGCCGTGTCACAGGAAGGACTGGGAACCCTTTTGTAGGCCAGTGAGGAAAAGTGATGGGTGCTGGAATGCTGCTTTTGTCCATCCTGACACTGTCCCTGCTGGGGCCTTGGACTGCTAAAGGTTCTAAGAGCTGTCCTGGGGAGGTGGGCTCAGAGGGGCTATCCAGCACCTGCAGGAGAGGGAGCAGGATGTGCCCCTTGGCCTGAGCTCCTCCCTGAAGTCTCAGTGCTGCTGTCCCCTCCTTGCTGGGCTGTCACACGTGTGTGTGCTGTTCTCTGCTCAGGGATCTCAAGAACCAGTATACTGAGCCAAAAAAGAAAAGGAGGGGGTGGAACCCATTAGGTTTTGTTATCTGCTTCAGGCTCCTTTTCCTAACCAGAGGATGGTATAAAATCTGTTTATTACCACGAACATAAAGGTGGCATTGATCAGATGGTTTTTAGTAGAAGTTGTTTTGTGACTTACTCTATGTAGCTATTCAGCAAATACATTTGAGTTGGAACTAAAATTTGCTGTAGTGACCCAGCATAGGTGGCTCATCTGATACTGTTGGGGAACCTCTGTGATGAGCATGGCTGATGTGTTCTATGTGTGTTAGTGCAGCAACACAAAAATTCTAGACAAGGAGGTGTTGCTAATTCCTTGCTGGGTGATGTGATGAACTTTGTTCCAAGGGGAAATCAAGCTGGAGCCTAGAGCACCAGCTCCTGCTGCAGGGTGTTACCTCCAAAGTGAGCAGTTAAATTTGACTGTGTTACCATTTGTACTGTCAAGAGCGAAGCAAATTGCTAAATTGGGCTCGGATAGCACTGTTGAAACAAAAGAAACCCATGAAATTAGTAAATGGTGCTGCGTTTATTAACTGTAATTATGCTTCATGGTTCTCCTCATGTTTCATATAGAGAATCAGGTCCCAGGGCTAGAGTAGCATGTGTATGTTGTTCTAGAAGATGTAAAGTGGAGTATTTCAAGTTGTTCATTTGGGTATGTGTCCTGTTTCCTCCCTCAAATGGCTGCTTGGATTGGATGGTCCCTCTCTGTGACTGTTTATATCCTGAAGTTTTTTTAAATACCTTCATATTGCTTCCATAGCAACATAATACAAGGAGAAAGGCAATGCTGTATTGCAGAGTGAGCAGCACTAAATGTTTCAGATCATGTTCCTGTGAAAAATTCCCAGAGCAAATCATTGTAGGCTGAGGAAATTTGGATTTCCAACATTATTGCATTTATGAAGATGACATTAAAAATTCTTTCTGCAGACTGAAAAATTGATTTATCTTTCCATGGTATGTTTGCACTCTTAACCACTGGTAGCTGTTAAGGCTGGTGTGTCTGAGTGGTGTGGTAATTTTTGTAGGAAAGTTCAGTGTAGTACGATTTGAAATGGACAAAACCAGAAATGAAATGAAGTATATATTCTGTGGCCACTACTGTGACCAGTGTGGTGGTTCTAAGGGAGGGGATGTGATCAAAGCAGCCAAAAGGAGGTGTTGTGCAAAGTAGTGTGACTGAAAACTGTTGCTAATATTTTTTCAATTAAATCCAGAATTCTTTGCATCTTCTCTGCTAGGAGAAATACTTTAAAAATAGTTTATCTTAGGCCCAAGTCTCACATACGTGATTGATTTGGCTCCTCACTTGAGTATATTTATTGAAACAACTCTACTGTGAGTTTTCAACATATATTTGTTTTTTTCTTTTCCTTTTTTAATGGTACAAACGGTTAGATGAATTTCTGTGTGCTTGTCATGTATTTATCCCAGTCAGCTATGTACAAAGCTTTTTTGTTAGAGTACATAAGGCAGTGAGCCAGAAAACTTGAAGGTGAGTTGGAATGCATGTCCTGAAATAGCTCTTTAAGGCTTCAGGTATGTTTAAAAATAAAGTTAATTCTTACATATGGCATATAAAGATTGTCCAATCCCACCTGCAAGCCAGCTGCCCCTGTAATAATATTCTCCTTTCTTTTTCATACTTGTATGAAAAAAACTCCCAACATTTTTAGGTGTTTCCTGTAAGGTGTTGCTACAGTCAGCTGTTTGTCCCCACTCTGTCCCAGCTGACTTCCAAGTCAGGCTGAGTTGCATCCCACAGCCTAACTCTCTTCTCATAAGTGCTTACAGTAGGTAGTGGGAATCCGTTTTGAGCAGTTTGTATTTCCACTGCTTGGAGAAGGGAACCTGCTCTAAGGAGTTGCACACTGAGGCCAACAGTTGGATGGGTGCAGGGGGTTCATAGAATCATGGAATGATTAAGATTGGAAAAGCCCTGCCAGCCCACAGAGCCCACCCTGTGCCCGATGCCCACCTTGTCCCTCAGCCCAGAGCACTCAGTGCCACGGCCAGTCCTGCCTTGGGCACCTCCAGGGCTGGGCACTCCAACCCTCCCTGGGCAGCCCCTGCCAAGGCCTGACCACCTTTTTTTTGAGAAGAAATTCTTCCTGATAGCCAGCCTGAGGCCGTTCCCTCTGCTCCTGTCCCTGTGCCCTGGGAGCGGAGTTGCTCAGTTTTTTACTTTGAGTTGTAGGGAAAAAACAAAGTCTCTGCAGAATATAGATTTAATGGAATTTTCATGGTACCCTCACCACATCCATTTTGCTTTATTGATTTTTTTTTTTAAGTAGGAAAAGTCTCATCATAGCAACCTTTTTTCTTTTTTTCCACTGCTCTGGGTGCAAAGACAAAAAACACTTACCAGAGGAGCAGCTGATGGAGCTGCCAGATGAACTTTATGTGAACTTAAAGCAGACCCAGATCTCTCAAGAGCTAAGAAGTAGTTCAGTATGTTTGGGATTGCAGCATACATAGGAAATATCTTTGTCAGAAGCCCAAGCAGAAGATCTCTTTCACTTCATTGCATGTGTCTTGTGGGGTTAGGTTTGGTTTTTTTTCCTTATTCCTATGGCAAATCTTAAGCTTTCCAGCAGAATCCAGCTGACCTTTGGGAAGGTATGTTGACATTTGTCAAGATGATTTTTAAATTCTAGAGTGAGAGATCTCAATTTAGGATTCATCTCTGAAATCTGGAAAACAAGAGCGAAGATAGTAAGTTGCAAGCAAAGGCATGTGTGTTTTGCAGCAAGCTTCCTTTTCTATAGGCATGTCTCATTTGGTCCTTCCATTGATTCCCACTCCAGATTGTACACCAAGAACTTTAATCTTTTTGTTTGTAAATAGATCTTCTCAAACCTTTCACCACCTTAAAATACTGCCCATTCTGAAGAACGTGCTTTGAATTCCAACATAATTGCTTAAAAACGATTCATGTGCCAAAATACTTTCCTGTCCTCTGGGATGAAAAGGCCCTGGCTGCCTGATAGCTGCCCTGTGTGGGACAATTTGTGGGGCAGGTTCTCTGAATGAGCTGATTGTCCTGTGTGAGCAGACTGAGGGCTCAGTGTGTGCCTGCGAGGGGCTCCGAGCACGGCTCCAGCATTCCAAACATGTGCAGGCTCCTGGAGAGACTCAGCTGGTTTCACAGCAGGTAGCACAGGCGCTGATACTGTTGTGCTGTGCTGACAACATGGCTCTGAGGGTTTGGGGGGCTTTAACCAACCAGGGTGAGCTGCATCGAAGTGCCTTGATGGGGGAATCACAGAACCATTAGGGTTGGAAGAGCCCACCTTGTCCAGGTGTAGTTCAACAGGTACAGATACTCTCTTCAGAGCAGAACTTAAAGTGTTCCTTAAAAGCAGTGCTGAAAGATGAGCTCCTGTAAATTTTTTAACACTCTGCTTATTATAGTCACTTGAGCATTTTCTGGTGGGATGTTCAGCAGCATGAACATCAGGTGTCTGACAGCTGTTTGTGCTTCCTTTTGTGAGGGAGGATGTGTGGGGGGGAAAAAAGGAATATCTTGTCTCAAATATTTTTCAAGTACTGCAGATTTCATGTTCTTACCAGGGAGCTATAAAAAATTTCTTGCTTTGAGCCTTTTTCCCTCCTGTCTTTTTCATCCGGTCTTTTTTTCCCCACCATTTTTTCCCTGCCCTTTCTTCTCCCACCCTTTTTCCCTTGCCATTTCTCCACCATTTTTTCCATGCTCTTTTTCTCATGCCCTCTTTCCCTTTTTTCCCCACCATTTTTCCTTCTGCTTTTTTCCTCCCTCCTTTTTCATCCCACCTTTTTTCCTCCCCCCGTTTTTTCCTCCTACCTTTTCCTTCTCTCCCTTTTTCCTTTTCCTCTCTCCACGTCTGCCACCCCTTTTCCCTCTGCCGACCAGGAGTGTTAGTGATGCTCTGGGCTGTGCCTCAGCTGTGCTGTTCAGGTACTCAGGTGGTTTGGACCTGACCAGCTCTCATGCATATTTTTGGGTTTGGTAACGAAAGCCCAGTTACCCTCGACCCTGGTTCTTTGAGTTGCTTCTTTTCTAGGAAGCAAGTGCCTTGGGAAGTACGTTTTGATCTGTCAGCGCAGAAGAGGCAGCAAAGAGTAACCTTGGAATTCAGAGGTCTGTCTGAGTAAAAATACCACTCCTTTGTAGACATTAAAAATAAAAAAATAACACAGGGTTGTGTGAGTGCTTCAGAAATAAGATCTAAGGGCCCTAGGCCTGTATATCAGTTCCGGAGATTGTTTCCTGCAAAAGCCAGGTGGATGGAAGCATTTCATCTTTGATGGCATAACCTCTCCTGATATCTGCAGGAGAACATCTCAGGAGCGAGCAGAGGAGGATACTTGGTTTCTTTGTAAGCTTTTGAAGGTGAAGGCATGCTGTGTTTCAAAAGCCACTGAATTACAAGCTGTAGGAGTTTGTGTAGTTCTCGAAAATCACATTTAAGTTTTGTTGTGAGAGATCCCTGAAAATGGATGGGAAGAGGAGACAGGAAATTCTCAGCAGCTGCATTGGGTACCTTCTCTCTTCTAAAAAGCTGTTAGTTCAAAGTCATTGTCAAAGGTTCACAGAAAAGGAGGTGTTTAAACAAATGTTTTTGGCTTTATCAATAAGCATCTGAGTAAAAGAGGGCTCAATTGTTAAGTTTGCAAAAGTATTCCTGAAAGCAAAAATGGATGAATACCAGTGAATTGATTCCAGTGATCTCTAGTTCTTCAAGAGAGGCTGGGAGAAATAAAGCTTTGGTTCTCTCATCTCTCAGTGAAAGAAACCAGGAGGTGTTTCTTTGCTCTGACCTTTCCCCAGCTCTGCACTCAACCACTGTCAGGTTGGAAATGCAGTGGAAAACTGAGATGGGCTCATTTGGAAGGTAGGAAGGGCAGGGAAGGGGGACGGTCTCAAACCTGCCAAAGCACACTGAACTGGTTTTCTGTGTTCTTTCTTAAATGGGCAGCCACATGTCCTTAACGTACTGTTTCTTGTCAATATTTATCAATTTATTTACTTCCTCTACAAGGCAGTGGCAACAGCAGCACTCTCACTTTTGGGCCCCTTTAAAAGACTACCTTGGCAGTGGGAAGATGAGCTGGAAGTAAATACTCAGACCTTTTTGGATTATATTAGAGTGGTACCTTTGCAGAACCAGTTACCTGAAAAATCTGCACATGTAAAGCTTAATTAGTTTAAAAATCAGCATTTAGGGTTTATCTACTGACATTGGAGTCTGTTTTTCCCCCCTCTTTGGTACTTTTGTGTGTACCTTATCGTTTGGAATGCCTGGTCATTCAGCAATGTAGTCTACATTAACAGGAAGGAAAAACAGAGGTCTGTTATGCAACCTGAATGCTCTTTAATGAACGCCAGTATTGACCAAAGGAGTCACTTTGACCTTTTGTGCTTCTCTTTTATGTCCTGTCCAGTAACTTTCATTCTGCTATTTTATTCTTTAAAATAATTGCGTTTTTACTGTCTCTGCTTTTTGTAGTTCTTTAATCCTGTTGCACTGAATGGTTTCATTTCCAAATTACCACGAACGATATGAAAAATAAATATTTTAAAGCATGCCTGGGAAGTGTGATGGAACACACTCTGTAAGTTTTGACTGGGCAGACATCATGGCAGAGCAGTTCAGAGCTCCCCTCATGCATTTGGGAAACCACTCCTGAATTTTACTGTCTGTGAATGGGGGTGTGTAGCTGTGTGAGCAAGTGTCTTCACACAGGCTTTGTTGTACCGATTTGGAGGAGGTGCAACTTCTAGGTTGTGTCCTGGAGGCTCATGCACAATGGCTGCTAAATTTAAACCAACAGGAGTAAGGAAGGAAGGTTAATCCTTTCTCTCTTCCCCCATCAGTGCCTCCTGTATCTGTCTCTGGAGGAGAAGGCATGCTGTTTGGTGGGGGTTGCTGCTGTTGTTGTTCTGTTTCTGAGCATTCTGCTGTAAATTATTGGGCTGCAGATCTTTTTGTACAGTCCTGGTAGGTGCTGATTTATGTGGAGTGAGTGGTTGTACAGCTTGGCTCATTTTGCCTGTCATACAGGTCCATGGTGAATTATTAGTTGATGCCATTTGTAGTTTAGATTCATATTAGCCTTTCTTTCGAGGCAGGGGAAGTGGGAGAGAGCAGTTCCCAAAGGGACCCAAGGGTTGATTCCCAAAAAGCAACCTCAAAGGAGATGTCTCAGCTGCTTGGAAAGAAAGAGAATTTAAAAATCTGCATTTTCATTTGTCTTCTGTTTGGGGTTTCCTTTTGCTTGCTTCTAGCATAATTAAAATTGCTTGTGTATTGCAGCTTAAATAAACCAGGTGCTAATTTAAACAGACTTTTTTCAGCCATAGGAATAAGGGACATAGGGATAAGAGTTGCCAGTTTGCTATGTGTGATCTTTGCTTTGTCTGTCAGGCTTTTTGTATGGGGGATTGGTGCCAACACTTTGCTGCCACTGTTAAAGTAAGAACTATAATTACATTGTCAAAATAATATTTATAGTATTTTCGGGGAATAATTGTGGGAGTGTGACGAATATATTATACTCATCAAACTTTTATGTAAACATAAGCATGAGTTTTTTATTTGAGTTATTGGTGTTGTTCTTGGCCTTTGTGTTTTTCCAATCTGTAAAAATAATATTGGGATTTTCATGGTCTCTGTAGCATTTGCAGAGTGTGCCCCCTAACAATCAGTTGATACACTATCTGGTAGGAGTAAACTGCTAGTTGCACTTGTATTGGGATTTTGGTTTTGTGTTTCCATAGCTTAAGAAAATCCTCTGTTTTTTGAGTTTTGCTATCCCCTAATTACTATAGCTCAGAGCTTTTTACTACTTTACCAAACAGGAAAGGTTTAAGTAATTGGTTTGTTCTTTTGTACCATTTGGGATTGTTCAGTTGGGGTGTTTTTTTTCTTCCTTTGTTTAGGTAATTTTTTTAATTGTTTTTTTTAAACAAGTCTGAGCTCCTCTTGAAAGCAGGTGTGAGCATCTCCCAGAAACCTCTTCCTCAGGAAGCAAGCACGAGCATTTCTGGCAATGGCTGGTTAGTGCTGCAGGCAGGACTTGCTGCTGGTCAGTGGGAAGTTCCCAGGTGCACAGGTGCTCCAGTTCTGCAGTGTGAAATGTGCAGCTGCTCTCTCTGCCATGTTTGGGTGGATATTGCCACAGCTTTTGTATGAACTGTTGTCAGAACACCCAGAGCAAGGGTTACAGCCGTAGGAGAGCGGGCCTTCCAACTTCCAGCAGGGCTGGGGTCACCATTGCACAGCCTCTTGTGGTGTCAAAATACAGTAAGCGCCGGTTTGCTGTGTTTGATCCTTTAGTAGTCCCTCTCATTCTGAAACCTTGGCCTAGGTCTGGTCTAAATGTCCCACTGTGTTTGAATTCTGTGGCTCTTGGTAGTGGTTTTTTTCCTTCTGTGGGCTTGATTCTCTACTTGAGTCCTGTTGCTTCTGCACTGACTGACTGATATGGAGTCATGGGATCACAGAATGGCCTGGGTTGGAAGAGACCTTAAAGATCATCAACTTCCAACCCCCTGCCATGGGCAGGGACACCTGCCACTATGCCCAAGTTGCTCCAAGCCCCATCCAACCTGGCCTTGGGCACTCCCAGGGATGGGGCAGCCACAGCTTCTTTGGGTAACCTATGCTGGGGACTGCCCACCCTCACAGGGGAGAATTGTTCCCTAACATCTAATCTAAACTTACTCTGTGATGTTGAAGCCATTTCCCCTTCTTTTGTCTCTCTCCATGTAAGCTGTGCTAAGCTGAATTATTTTATTTGCTGTGGACTGTGAGTATAAAAATGTTTTATTGAGCACCTTGTTGAGGTACAGTTTGAATTACAGATCAGATCCTGCCTAATGAGGTTCATCTGCCAGGTACTGATGGTATGGATGGCATTGGGAGCAGAATTTGAAGTAGTGACTAAAAGGCTGCTGCTTTCCAACAGTCTGGTATTTGTTGTCCTTCCCATGGCACTCGTGGAAAGATGTTTGGGTTGCTGTGCTGGGAGGTGGTGTACTGGCAGTGCTGTCTCAGTGTAAATCATTTTGCTCCTTCTAGGAGAGAGCCTAACCTGAGGAAATACCCCTAAGGCAGAGCAATTAGCAGGTCAGTGGGCTGCCCTGTGGGCTCCCTGCCCTCGTGGCTGGGACAGCTTTTAGACAGGGTGTAGAGCTTGTTTGTTTTTTTCCTGCTCCTGCAATTTGGAGGCTTTCTAGTACAGCCTGCCAAGTTGTTGCTGATTTATGCCACATGCATAGTGGTTTTCTAATGTGGACTGATACCCACGTGGAGCACAAAGGAAATAGGAGTTTGCTGATGTCTATTTAATTAGAATGGTTTCTGGTTACTTTGGTTGAGGCTTGAAATGAACAGTAATGCCTGTATTTCTGTGGATCTTTAAATACAGTGTTCTCTAAGCCCTTCCCTTCCTTCCTTCCTTGCTCTTTACTGTCCCCTACCCTACAGCAAATAATGTCAGCAGGAGTCATAATGAGGGAGGTTTCTGATCTACATAAATACATGTGAATCAAACCTTGAAGAAACACCTGTATATTTAATATGGTTGCTATGTTTTTCCCAGGAGGGACATCAGGATCTTGGGATAAGGGTAGGAAAAATGGGGCAAACAAACCTTTTAGTTGCAGAGAGCTTACTAAAGACAGAGCATCCTAAATGCAGTGCAAGGAGAAGGAGCTGAACTGTTTTCACTTGCACTGAAAGGAAATAGCCCTTCTCCAGAGCGTCCCACAGAGGCCCTGGGTCCTGTAGCTCTTCATCCAGAGCAAGGGAAGAGGGAAGGGGATGGAAAGAAGCTGGAGGAAGATCCAGGCAGAGAGCAATGGGAGTTATCTGCTTGTCTTTGAGTAAACTGTTGCCTGTTGGGATAAAAGCCCAAGGGGTTGAAGTGTGCAGAAGTTCACCATGGCATTCTCTCAGCCTTTTGATCATCATTGCTGTGGCCCAGCTTGCAGGCTCTCCTGTTACAGGGGCATTGTTCTGCTGGAGAAGGGGCAGCTTTCCAGACACAGGCTGCAAGATTTATTTCCCATTCTGCAGCATCCCTTTTTGCTACCAGCCTTGGAGAGAAATGCCTTGTGCCTGTCGTTCACTTTTTGGTGATAATTTTAGGGAATATTGCCAAGTTACGTGACTTGTTCCAACACACATGAAGCTCTTTCCCTTTCTTCCATCCTGTGGCCATATACCATGTGTAATACAAAAGGGACCGTAACATGGCAATGAGAAGGAGGCAAACTGCGCTTATAGGTATAAAAAATAAATAGAAATAAATGCTAATGCCCAAAAAGGTTGATGCTAAAAATGGTGCTGTATATTAATGTGGATATGAAAGTAAAAATATGAAATGTAAGTTTACTTGTCATTCCTTGCAAAAGGACCATGTTCCATTTATTAGCTAGATACAGAATATAAATGGTCCAAGGGAGGGGGGGGAAGTCTGATACCCTTTCCACAGACGTACAGGAAAAGATCATTTAGCTTTTTGAGGGAAAATGTAAGTACTTAGGTGGAAATTCGGGGTTAAATGAAACAACATCCACAATATGCCATCAAAAATAATTGGGGAAATTTGCTCATAATTTTGGTTAGTATTTTACATGTTAATAATTTCCTTTTTTCTTTTTTCCTTCAGACCTGTACAAGGTCTCATGTAGGAGTGTGTCATAGGGTCAGACACCACGAGTAATGCATAGTGGGTGGCCAGTCCTTCTTGTTGTTTTTCTTGGTTTCCTGGCATGGTTTAAGCCCAGGCTGAGACTCCCCAGTACTTCAAACTTGCTGATTTTGCTGCAGCAGGGTCTTTAAAGAGACATTGTCTGTTAGATTTAGGCTCAGCTTTTAGGCTGGTTCAAGAACAAGATTTTACATGCTAATGTCTGCAGGAAGCTTATAAATGCAGTTCCAGGTCTGCAAGCACTTTAGATGTGTTTTACTTCCCATGAGAGAGTAATCTCAGGCATGTGTTTTTGCTGCTGGTGTGGATGTAACAGGAGTCCCATTTCATACGTCTTTAGATTTTATTGGATAATTTATTAAAGAAATGAGCACGCTTATGTTTACTTTCTAAAAATGAAACGATGCCATTAAAATATGAGGAGATAAAGAAAATGGTCCTATTACTGTATTTAATAAGCCTTGCTAATGCTGTTTGAATGAGAGTCAGTGTGAACCTAATCTTCTCAGCTAATTTGAGTCTCCCATTAGCAGACCTCATCAGAACTTAATTTGCATCAGAGGCTCATTTGATGCGTGGTCTGATGGTTTCTTCCAGCTCTCTTCTAATTCATCTGTAACTCCACATTTTTAATAGTGTGGTGGGGATTTTACTTGCCTTTGAATCAAATTCTCCTGTTCAGAGCACAGTGTTGATATTTTGCCTAGACGTTTATCTTCCAAGAACAGAAGGGTTGTCCAGTCAGGGCACGTAATGTTCTGCTAATGTTAGAGTTGGCACTTCTGGAGGGAAAGAAAAAAAATCATTTAAGAGCCCGACTTTGCTTTGGAGGTAAAGATGAGGAGTGGGAGCAAAAACTTATTGAACACAACATTCTTGGTATTCCACAGATGGTAAAAATGGGTTACTAGTCTGCACTGCAGCAAGTGCAGTAAGATCAAGGCAGAAATATAATCGGTAGCTAGACGTTCATTTTATTTACAGAAATAAAATACTGAGCACTGTTTTAATAACGTTAAATGACAGAGCCCATATATGTATTGTACATTCAATTTGAGTAGTCTAGACAGACTGTTTTCCAAGGAAAATACGTTTTCATCAGTATTTGTGGTATGATTCATGGTGGTGAAGAGGCAAATAACTCTTTTTATGACTGGAAGTTGCTTTAACTTGCAGCCACAAGGAAACAAGTCAATGACCGGATGATAGTGGTGGAAACTCACATTTTGTAGTAATAGAGGTCCACACCTTATGCTAAGCTGGAGGTTTGATATTCCCAGGGGTGGCAGTGTATCACAGAGCATTCTGCCACTGTTTGCAAACAGCCGGAGGGTCTGGAGGCTCACAGGTGACTTGAGAGGTGTGCAGGCTCTCTGCAGCCTGCTGGGGAGTGCTCCAGGTTCTTGTAAGCCTTAGTGCCTGTCCCAGTGCAGAGGGGACACCCCAGCTCTGTCCTTCCTGCATATTCATGGTTAGCAGAACATTACGTGAGAGATGCATGTTTGCAGGCCTTATGTTTGCAGTCTGACAAGCGATGTTGTACAGCTTTGATTGCGTTTATTTTATGTCTCTGTTTCATAATTGCAGTAAAGGCAGAGGATCACAGCTATCACTGTGCTGCCTGCCCCAAATAAAGAGTGGAAACCTCTTAGGCCTATTTTAAGCCTCTACAGCTGCTGTAAAGGTTGTTCAAAGTGATCAGTGAGCAAGTTCAAGGGCTGCTATTCCAACCATGTGGAGCAGAAGGAAACGGTGTATTGTATTTCAAAGTCCTAATCCTTAAAGTCTTTGTCCTGAGAACTTCAGGGATTAAGTTTTCATCTAATACTAAATCTGATTTGGTAAATGACATTGTGTGAAATGATGTCTTTGTGAGGAGCAAGATACAGGTTGGGCTTGTGGAGATTCCTGGAGTGGGTCCTGCAGAGGCTGGAGATGCTGAAGGGATGGAGCATCTCCCTTGCAAGGAAAGGCTGAGGGAGCTGGGGCTGTTCCGCCTCCAGGGGCACACCGACCTCCCCATGTCCATCAGTGCCTGCAGGGAGGGGGCAGAGCATGGACCAGGCTCTGCTGGGGGGGCCCAGCCCTGGCACAAGAGGGACGGGCAGGAACTGATGCCCAGCAAGTTCCACCTGGACAGGAGGAAGAACTTCTTTGCTGGGCAGAGACCCAGCACTGAACGGAGAGCAGGGAGGGTGTGGAGTCTCCTCACCGGGAATATTCCAGAAGCATCTGGGCACAACCCTGTGCCGTGTGCTCTGGGATGGCCCTGCTGGAGCAGGAGGTGGGACCGGATGAGCCACTGTGGGCCCTTTCAGCATGACCCAGTCTGTGATTCTGTGTCCCTCAGACCATATAATAAAATTGTTAAATGGTATATTTTCAATCTAATAATTAAATGGAAAGCATGCACAAGAGCCTGTTTCAGCTGTTGTGTCATCATAAGGGACTGCAAGGAACACAGGGAGCTGTGATCTAGAAGGTCCTGAACTGCTGGAGTGCTTTTAAAGCATCCTCCTGCAGGGCCGTTGAGTACCAGCTGCCTCACCTTTTGTGTGGGTGGCCTGAAGCAACCCTAAAAGATCAGTTTACCTGTAGACAAACATTTAGGTACCAAAATTCATTAGGTAAAGAGACGGTATTTCCATTTGTTGTACCCCTTGCCCTGCTGTATAAAGAGATTGTTTTTGCAGAACCTCAAGAAGTGCCCATAGCCCATTGCAGGCTGGTTAAGAAAGCAACCTGGAATCTGTGTTTGCATTTGCTGAAGAACACCCTTCTTTTACAGGAACTATTGAAATCTCACTGAGGGGGAAGATCTCTTCAGCTCTAGGGTCACCATCCTGGTGTATGTCATTTCCTAGTGGTTGGCTTCAGGTTAAAAATAGTCCTGTTGACCACACACAGAGTAATGTTTTTTCAATTAAAATTTAGCTGTGCCGATAGCCACAGAATTAAGTCAGTGTTTGATAGTTGTTTTTCTCTTCATAAAGATCTGTACACTTTCAGGGGAAAAGTGAAATAGTCTCTTTTTTGCTTTTCTTTATTTTCCTTTTCCCCCCTGCTTTTCAGAAAGCGCATTGAGCAGATGGCAAAATGGAAGTCTGTCTTCAGCAGCTTCTAGATTTTCTTGCTTTTGCTGTAAGGACATGCAAAGGCCACGGAAGGAAATGGCCTCAAGTTGTGCCAGGGGACGTTTAGGTTTGATATCAGGGAAAACTTCTGCATGGAAAGGGTTGTCAAACACTGGAAAGGCTTCCAGGGAAGCAGTGGAGTCACCATCCTTGAAGTGTTCAGAAACTGTGAGGATGTGGCACTCGGGGACACCTTTTAGTGCTGAAACATGATGGTGCTGCATTGATGGTTGGACTTGATGATCTTAAAGGTCTTTTCCAAGCCTAATGACTTCAGGATTCTCTGATTTTATGGCGACGAAATTTTTACAGAGAAGAAAATCAATGTCTGTACAGTAAGAACAGTAACTAAAAGATCTGTAGCTTTTTTCCCCCTAGTCTGAGTATTTCTTGGACAGACTAATCTCTAATGACCAAAGAGGAATTCAAAGCTGAAAAAGGTAAAGCAAATTTCAGGGAAGCATTGGGGTATAATCATCCAGAGTTCTGTCTCCTTGAGAGGCCTTTCTTGTCGCAGTGTAGGTAAGGAATTCACCCAGGGAAAAGCAATACCCTGTTCCTGGGATTTCCCTTCTAGCAGGGAAGTGTTTCCATGAAGTGACCACTGCTCTGCCACTGCTTGTCCCTCAGAAAATTCCTGAGTCAGCAGGGTGGGACCAGCTGGGCGGGGAAAAGGGGAAGGAAGTAATGAAGCACTGCAGATGTGCAGGGAGAGAGCAGGGATCACCAGAACTAGAGGAGAATATGGCTCAAAATGCATTATGGGGAAGGCATACATACTTTGGGCTTAAAATATATATGGAAGGAAAAGTTACTATTCCCCAAGCCCCGGTGACCTCATTTTTGACTTGCTTTCCTGCTGTTCCCAAGAGGACATATCCCCATTCCTCTGCAGGAAATCTGGCTGCCAGCTGGCACAGCACCTTTCCAAGAGACCTAATCTTAGATTTGCAGAACCTGGCAATATCAGCCACCTCCATCTGCAATAGCTGCTATTTGTAATATCTCTGAGACTGAATTTTAACATTTAATTTGAAGCTTGTTTGCCAGCCTGTTAATACGGGCCAGGCTATTTAAAGCTATCAGTAGGGCCAACAAGAGTGTTTTAATTTTGTGAGGTCTGTGGGTTCTTGCTTTTCTTTTTTGTGAATTTACACCTTTTGGCTGCTCTAGGATATTAACTTGTATGGTGAGATATCATCTTCCCATATTTAAATCCATATTGAGAGGAGGCTGGAATAAATCCTTTGTAGTAAGAGCAGAAATCTGCCATATTAAATTCAGTGTTAAAATTGGAGGCAAAGTAACTTGGCGTGCTGGCTTTGACTTTTTTCTGGGATAGAAATTAGGAAGTATTGAGCACAACATCATATTCTGTAATGATTTGTCCAGTTAAACAGATTGTAATGTCAGTAGCAAGGAACTGTCAGTTAGTTCTTTTCATCACTAGTAGCCAGTGTTTAATACTAAACAAGTCTGGTGTATAATTCTGAAAGACTTTGTAAAATTATTTGCATTAGAAAAGAAAATGCAGATATTTATGTACAGGAGCAATGAAATACTGCACCTAAAGCTGCATGAAGATGATTCTGCACTGTGTGTCTGTAATACTGGAGTATGTCATTTATATGAGTCTTATTAGTGTTGCTTTGAATTCCTGTCAATATTGTTTTCTGTTTGGTTTTTTTCAGCTCTTCGGTGTAGTCTCCAGTTTCTTGGAAACACTGCAGCAGGAAATGGAGAGTCCCAGAACAGCCTTTGGAAGTGTGCTTTCCCAGATCTCTTCCTGTAAGCATGGGTGCGGGTTTGCTCCTGGTGTCATTTCTGTGGTTGTGTTCACATCTCTTGCACGTGATGGCTGTGCCTTTGCACCGTGGAGCTCTGAAAAGTAACTTTGGTGAGAAGGCCATGGTTGAGACCATATCCTGTAGATGGTTTTTGTTAGGCAACCGCAGGGCTCAGGACCTCCAAAAACCTGCTGGTTCTAAACTGACCGTAAATCGTTTTAGTTTAGCAGAAACTGGGAGAAAACTCTATTTTGAATGATGAGCTTCAAAAGTGAGCCTTATTTCAGATGTGTTTTCAAGTAATTACACTCATTTCCAAGAACACAGCATTTTCTTTTTTTCCTTGCTGGATCACATGGAATCTACAAAAGCTCCTTAACCTTTGTGTCTCCAGTCCTTTTGTCCCCCTCCTAAGCTCACCAGAATGTCTTCGTGGAGGTTTGATGATGTGTGTCTAATGAAATATTGTATCAACTATTTTGTGCAGACACATGACAATGCAGTTGATGTTTGTCCAGATTTTTCATAGTGAGCTGGTAGCAAAGGCACTTTTGATTCCGTTTGCTAACAGTTCTGAGTGGGTTTTTGGAGCCCGTTTGTCAGCACTGGGTGTAGAAAGACCTTGTGAACAGAGAAGCGGTTTATTATTGTTTCACCCAATTTCTGGCTCCTGAGTTGGTTCTGATTTGGCATTAACTTTTTGAATTTGCTGTTCAGCTGAGGCTTGGGGTGTTATCCCTCAGGCAGGGCCAAAATCCCTGGCTGTGTGTGAGGCTGCTGGGTGAGCTGAATGGCACTGGCCTGATCTGCAGGCTCAGGTCTGACGTGCTGTCCCCTCCTGGTCTCTGTGGCAGGACATGCCTGGCGCACAGCGATGAGAAGGTCGTTGCCTATTGCTGCATGGTGCTGTTCACCTGCCTGGACTCGGGCAAGGTCAGAGACCTGCTGCATCCTGCGAGCTTGGCCGTGGCTCTGCACGTCCTCAGGGTCTACAGAGAGCAGCTGGAGCCCGAGTGGTCGTAGGTATCTTTGGAATTGTCTTCCTGGTGTCAGTCTAAAGCGTCCAAATCTGTGACACTGCTGAGTGGTGAGTGAAGAGCTGTTTAGAAATTGGCTGCTTAGAGTAGACAAAATTGTCGTGGTAGTTCCAACGGTTGGGGTTTTTTTGCTAAAATAAGGCTACATTTTTCACTGAGGATATATAACAGGATTTTCAAATCATGCTCTGGGGTTTTTTATGTAACAGGGTTCTGGAATGTAAACCAATTTACATTTGTGTGCTGGCTTGTGGGGTTTTTTTAAAGTTAGCACAGACAGGTCGTGCTAGAAGACTTGTAGGAGGAATGCTTGGGAGTACTACACAAGACCTGGGGGTTTCCTTTTTGTTTCTTTGGTAGCAGATCTGTTGTCCAGTGCAACATGCCATCATTTTTGTACCAAAACAGAGGAAGTATTGGCTGTGAACTTTTCTTTTCATATTGCAAGAGCACCTACTCAATGCTTTTGTTCTTTTTTGTTAATGGCCATTCTTGTAAGTATTCTTAGTTATGCATTTGATAAATGTTCTGCCCTGCGTAGCAAGGATACACATTCAGCTCATTGCTACATGATGTATTCCAAGGGGAAATAAATTGTTTTGTATGTTTTTGTAGCGTTCTTTTGAAGGTCGTGTTTAAAGTCAAAATTTAATTAGGAAGAATTATCAGGGTTTTAACAGAAGTTTGGGAAATCTCTAAACAGAGTTAAGGTGATTAAATGAAAATGAAGTGTCGTTTAATAGTTTGCTTTTGTCCTGAAAAAATTACTAAATTTGTTTGTGGCTGGGCTTTTTTCATGACTTTTTATGGAAAGGTCAGTTTGCTTAGGACATAAATAGTTGTCAGAAAGCAAACTGTAAATTTCAGGGTCAGGTGATGAGAGTTCTATTGCAAAAGTGACAAACTGAGTGTGGTGCTGTCATCTGTCAGTAACAGAAAGGCTGGTTTTCAGATAATTATCTTGATAATCCTTAGTTTTCTTTATGCATTGAAGATAGGCTGAAATGTGTTTTGACTGAGATATGAAAGCTGTGGTGGTAAATTTATGTTTTGGAGATGATTGCAGAGTAAGTGCAGCATCACAATAAATGCTGAGGGGTCCAATTCCCTGAACTGTCCAGTCTGAAGTGCATTCTGTGGATGTTATTAAGAAAATGTTTTACCTCCACTGTGCATGTTTGATGTGGGTGGAAGACCTTCTCTCTTCAGGGTAGTCTTGAAGTTAAAAAGGAGTAAACTTCTATACAAGATAGAAGAGACTGATGAAGGAAAAGAGGAGTGGAAAGGAGTAACCCTGTTGCAAAACGTTTGCCCTCTAATTCTTGTCAGAATCTGGAGTTTCTCATGTGGGGAAAAGCATTGGAATTTCTTTTAGCCCGTAAGAAAATAATACATTTGATTTTCTTTCCTAGTACTTTATGGGCTTGTAAAGTCTCAGAGCTCATTATCAGGTTTTCCAATTGAAGGAAAAAGTGATGAGTTTGTAGTATGTGTCTTGGCATTTTGTGCAGCCTGAATTATAAATGGAAATCTTTCAGGAGTGTTGGCACTGTTTGCAAATCAGTGTGGGTCAGGCGCATTCACAAGTTCTAGACAATAAGTGCATTGCACTGGTGTAATATCAAGCACTGAGCAGGTATTCAAACAGCATTGCCTTGAAAGGTGAAAAGATAATTCTTGCTCTAAAGGGGCTGATTTTTCTGAGTCTTGGTAGTTCTAGACCCTTTTTGTGATTCATTTTGTACCTCTTCCCCAATTTCTTGGTCTTCATTTGTTCTTCTAATACTGCATTTCTGTCTGCCTTTCAGGGGTAGGTAATGATCTATAACTTCCAGCTTGCTCTGCTCATGATCAGTTCTGGGATTAACATCCCCTCTAAAATGCTTCCTTGCACATGGGTAGTTTTTAAACCTCTTACTTCAGTTCTGTTGTTTCCACTCTCTTGAGATCTTTTTTCTCCCCCCTTTTCTTTTAGTGTAATTTAGTTCCCAAAAGCAGCTGATCTGTCTCTTCAACTGTGATCTTCTGGCTCTGTTTCTTCCGCCTCTCTCTTCCATCTTACCTTTCTATTCAAAGGGATGAGCAGGTTTTCCAAGCCTTTGTGTGACAGTCATTTGTTTTCTCTGTATCTTCCATCTTGTGTATCTCTAATGATACATAGATTTCATTCTTCTGAATTGCTGACATACTGAGTTGAACATACAGTATCACAGGATGGTTTGAGTTGGAGTGGACTGTAATGCTTATCCAGTGCCACCCCTGCCATGGACAGGGACACCTCCCACCAGCCCAGGTTACTCCAAGCCCTGTCCAACCTGGCCTTGGACACTGCCAGGGATGGGGCAGCCACAGCTTCTCTGGGCACCCTGTGCCAGTGGGAAGCCATTCCCCCTTGTCCTGTCACTCCAGTTCCTCATGAGCAGTCCCCCTTCAGCTTCCGTGTAGGGTCCCTTCAGGTTCTGGAAGGTGCTCTGGGGTCTCCACACAACCTTCTCAGCTCCAGGCCGAACAGTCCCAACTCTCCCAGCCTGTCTCAGTGGGGAAGCTGCTCCAGTTGCCTTATCAACTTCATGGCCTCTTCTGGACTTGCTCCAGCAGTTAAATGCGTTAATGTTTAAAGATCTTAAACACGTAAGCAAACATCCTTACTCCAAAAGGTAATTCCCTTTTCCGGTGCTGCTTGGTTCAGCAGCTGCTGCCTCCAAAGTGCTGTCAGGGAGCTGGACATATCCTTCCTTTAGGAAACAAAGCTGGACTACCCTGTTCAGTAAGTGAAACGTATTTCAGACTGCCTCTCTCTCTGTGGCATTTCTGCGAGGCCTGCAGAGCCCTCTGTAACAAACTCCCTTGTGGTTCCCCAGGAAGGAGAAGGCACCAGCAGTATCCTGTGTCCTGGTGCAATGTGCTGAACAGCTTTGCCAAGCACTGCCACTTCATTTGAATTTTCAGTTAAAGCTGGTTTTAAAATATATAGACAGCTATGCCTTAGACTCTGGGAAATAGTGGAGCCTTTAAAAAGTATTTTTTCTGTATTTCCCCAGGCATCCACTTTCACTCCTCTTGGGCTTGTGTTAACCAGCAGCAGCAAAGTGTGTTGCACCATTTAGAAGGTACTGGATTGAGAAGAGAAACGAGCACAGGGTGCCACGTGAGATCTATTTTAGAATATTGAACCTGCAAACGTGTGTATTTTGTAAAATAATTAGGAAAAAGTAGTACAAAATTACATTATAACTTATCCTAACCGAGACCGATGTGTATTCTAAAAGCTGTTTGTTGTAGACATACTTTGGTGTCTCCATTAGAGATGAGAGTATACCTTGTGTCATCAGTTTTTCCAAGTGTGTGTGTGGGACAGTGTAGCTAATAAGGAAAGGAAAAACAGATTGTATTTTTGATTCCTGAAGAGCAAGGAACAAAAATCCTTCATTTTAGAGTAAGAAGTATAATGTGCCTTTTGGCTTCCCGAAGAGAGATATTAGGAGTGTGGTCAGCTGTTTGGCATTGGAAGTAAGGCTTGTTTCTTCTGGTGGACAGTTTAGGATGTCCCCACCCCCTCCTTCTCCTCCCCAGAAAGTAATTCCTTTTTTAATTCCAGGAAAGTTGGAGTTATGTTGCAGGTTCCAAGTTCAGCTGTGGTTTTAAATAGTACTGACAATTGGGCAAAGTTTCCTTAATTGCAGAGATCTGAGCAGCTTCTACTTTCTGTTTGCAGTAGCAGTGGATTGGCACAGATTCCTGCAGTCTTTCAAGCCCAGCCTCACACATTTCATTGTCTTGTCACCTCTTCCTTCTTGTGGGCCTTGTGGAGAGAGGGGAGCAGGAAGTGCTTTTAGCACAAAGTGCTGCTGGCTATTGCTCATCATCTTCCACTTTTTTCTTCGTAGCTCTTCAGAAAAAATTATTCCAGCTTCACATAAAAGTGAAAATAAATCTTTTTAGTGCTTTTCAGAGGTAGGTATTGAACTGAAGGGAGAGTGTCTTCTGAAGGCGAAGCACTATAGCACATGATCTGACCTTGGTCTGCCAGGCCTGAGAGCGTTGGTGGACCCTGCCGTGGGCTGTGGGGAGGATTCCCTCGTTGTGGGGATGGCTTTGGAAGGTGGAGGGATGTTCGCTGCTGTGCTTGGAGCACAGCACACACGGGACGAGCACTGTCATGTTTGATACTTGGGGCTGAGCCTTAAAGCTGTTCCCTTATTCTTCTCCGGAGTGACAAGTGCTGGTGTGGAGTGAATGATCTTGCTTACTGAGGTGTTATGACAGCACATGTTCCATTTGTTATTAAATATACTTGTTTTTTTATTTAATGTTTTTGATGGGCTCCTTTCTTTTGCAAGGACAAAATATTTCTCTGTTTCTGAAATATGTTCTGGTTCCATACAATTCCTCATGAAGCATATTGCTTTTTAAGCATCTAAAAAGACTGGTGAAAAGGCTTTGAAAGGTTAGCTGCCTGAATTTTCTACTTTTTGCTTCAAAATTTGGATGATTTGTTACATTTGTTTGTTAAATTGCAGTAAAAAGATAGCAATTTACTTCTTACTAAGTATTTTGGCTAGTGGCATTATTGCAGGGTGATGAAAAATGCTTTTGGTTTTGAGTCTGAAAGAGAAAGTTGCTGATCAAGTAGAGAATTGCCATGGCTTGTTCTTTGTACTTTGAAAACATTTGTGGGGGTTTTCTTCCTCATTTTCTGAGACTGAGGAGACTGCTCTCTAAACTTGCTAATGGGATCAAATCAACTTAATGTGGAGCATGACATTTGATGATGAAGCTGATTGCTTACACCCGGCTTGGATTGGAGCAAGCTTAGTGGGCATTTGGAATACCCCGAGTGCAAATGCAGCTCATACCACTTGGTCTTGGCTGCCTCTCAACTTCACTCTGGTACAATACAGCCCTTGTGCTGTTACAGAGTCTTTGAACATCTCCTCCTGTATTTATCTACTATGGAAGCACTGGATGTTTTTAGGATCTTAGCCAAACAATTTTTAAGAAGTCAGAAAATTGGCGTATTTAACACTGTTCATTTGTTCCTGTGTTATGCTTGTATAACAGCTTTAATTTTCACCGTTTCCTTCACTAAATTACAGTGGTCCTCAGTTTATCCCAGTGGTTCTGTTGGCCCCCAAAGAGAGTTTCAATGTCCTCCCAAAGCCTTTTGTGTGCATCTGAAATGCCATGTTCAGTCAGTAACCCAAAACTGAATGTCTTTATTTCAGAGTTGGGGATGGGTTTACTTTTTGTCATCTTTTCTCCTGCCCCAAATGAAAACCAGGAGAGCTGAGGACTAATGGTACTGGATTGAGTTTGCCCTGTCCTTGCTTAGCTACCTCCAAAAGTTCTGGGAATGGTAGAAAGAGTTGAAAGTGCTTTCCCTCAATACTAATTCTTCTCTTATCTCTTGATGATATGTAAAATATTCTCGTGCTCTGTTCTTCATGATACAGTAGTGCAGGAAGTGGATAAGGTAAAGGAGACATTGAAATACAGAAGCAGACACTTCATAGAATCCCAGAGTGGTTTGGGTTGGAAGGGGCCTTAAAACTCATCCTGTTCTGACCCCCTGCCCCGGGCAGGGACACCTTCCACCAGCCGAGTTCGCTCCAAGCCCCATCCAACCTGGCCTTGCACACTTCCAGGGATCCAGGGGCAGCCACAGCTGCTCTTTTCTGAGATGTTACATCACGTCATGGGATCAGAAGGGTAAGAAGCAGAAACTTCAGTCTGAAATACTCCAAGCTCTTCAAGCAGTGGAGTTCTAGTCCACAGAATGTGAAAATGTGTGTGAGTAAACACAGGAGTGCAGAGCTGAGGAATGACTGAACTGCAGCCCTTGCACTTTGCAGTGGTGATCAGGGATGTGCACCTGGTAGCATTAGATCTTTGTGGTGATATTTATGGGTCACTTTTTAATTATGAGGCAAGTAGTGAAGGAGGTTTCCTCAAAACCATGTTAAACGTGAAAATTAAGGTTTTAATTCAGAGTCCCTACTGCAGAAAAAAAATTGGGCTTCAGGCTGTCTCCTTAAATGCACTTTGACTCTCCTGAATCGCCAGCTGGAATTTGTACACTGAGGTGAAGCTCTGTGTTCTGCACAGTGTGAAGTGCTGTACTGTTTCCTTTCACAGCTCCAGACAAAGCCTGTGCTTCTGGTTACATCTGAAAAATAGTCAGGTGTTAGAATTCTGAAGGTTTGGGGTGAGCTGTTGGTTCAGGACTGTGGGAGTGTGCCCCTGGTCACTCTGCTGGTGGCTGGGCTGCACTGCTCAGGTGAAACATGCTGTGCTCTTGACTTTGGGGGAGCCTTGTTTTCACAAATTTGGGTTCAGAAACTCCTGGATGAATCCTGCACTCCTCAGCGTTCTAATTTTAAGCTGATGATTCCCTCTGCCCCTGCTATGGGGTTTTTTTTCCATTAAAGCATGCACAAATATCAGTAAAACAAAAAGCACAGCACAAAATAGTTTTTCTCCCTCCTCTTCTTAAAAATGTCCTTTACAGTAACTGAACCAGTGCTGGCTAAGTCCACAGTTATTGTTAGAAATGGAATAGCTATTAATCTTTGGGGCCTCTTGTTCTCCTATTTCCCCACTTGTCATTGAGTACTTGTCCAAAACATACTTTGTTGCAGCTGGAAGGCTTCTGTGTGATCTTCCAGTTACTTATGTAGTGGATTATGGATACACAAAATAAAGGCTGTCAGCAAAGGGCAAAACGAGGGAGGAGGTGGAGGGAATATTGAAATCACTTGGTTTTGATGTTATTTTAGCTATTCTTTCCCTGTGGCTTCATCAGCCCAGGAGATGCTCTGAGACTTGACCTGTAATTGTTGTATATTTAGTAGCCAGACATGCTGCTTTAAAAATGCCTCATTTAGTTTGTGTGTACCTATGCAGAATAAATAATGCTGTCAGTGCTCTTAGGAGTGTAATTTGAAGAGATAAATTTTTTTACCTCCTTTGTTTTTTTTCCCAGGATGCTGAGAGTGGGAGTCTGGGTTAAAATGAAATGACTTTCATCTGCTGTGGGTGGTTCTTGGGAAAGCACAGGTATAGATAGTGGCATTGGCACATGGGCAGGCTGGTCAGACTTTACAGAGACAGTATTGAGAAGAAAGAATGAGTTGCTGTCAGTTCTGGATGGACTCTTTTTGAGAGCCTGATTTTGAGAAAAGTTGGTGTCAGAGATACCTGGGAACACTTTGGCAGAAGAGAAAGAGAGAACCAGTGCCTGGTTTATCAGTTTTTGGTCATTTATTGGTCTTTTTGTATTTGAGACAGAAAACTCGAATATGATGAAATACCTAAATGAGAAGGGGAAGGTGCTGAAAGGAAAAGCAGAGCTTGATAATTTATTACATACTAAGAATATGTTTACTGTGTTTTGCCTGGTAAGGTCCTGGTGTTAAAGCTGGGGTTGCCCTGTACAGGGCCAGGAGCTGGGCTCGAGGATTCTTGTGTCCCTTCCAACTCTGATTCTATTCCACCTGCCTTCTAGAGCAAGGGGTTAGAATTAGTTCCCAGATAGGTGTCTGTTATACAAAGAGGGTGTTTCTTTTGAAGTTGGGAAAAGTATTTTGCTGCCTTTCACCTGACAGAGAAGGTTCCTTTTGCTTTGATGCTTTGTTGGATTACTTCTTTTAAAAAAGATAATTAAATTATTTGGGCACTTTTTTGACTGTTTGGGCTTACAAATGGTGTTGTGATGAGTAGAATAATAGTTTTGAATCTTGACCTTTGGCTTTTTGCTGAAATGCATAAAGGATTGGATGAGTGTTTTATTGTTTGAATTGTGGTGTGGCTTTTGTCTAAGTGGCCAAAGACTCTGACCAGCTTTCCTTCAAGCCTGCGAGCCAAAGTGTGCTGAACTGATGGGAAATGGCCATCATTGTGTTAGGAAAAACACTGTGGAACAATGCGCAATTATTTTGTGACAGTCTGTGTCTATTAGCAAACAGGACCCAAAACATACCACCCCTTCATCTACGAGTAAAACTAACAGCGCTTTGTGGAATCAATGTAGATGCTGCTTTTGTAGCCCCAGTAACACTTTCCTTTTTCCCCTTAGGTTCCTGATTGTTACAGACCATTTGCTGAAATGTCCAGAGCTGGTAAAAGCCCTCTATGCCAAACTGAGCAATCAAGAAAGGTAACCCCAAAACCCAGTGCGGCTTTGAGTATTTAGCATTCCTTATAGAGTATCCTGTTCACATGATTGAAAAACTGTGTGGTTTCAGAGTTGGCACAAAATCTCTAAATACATGTTTCTATGTCAGTAATGGTTTTAAATTGGTTGGTTAACATTACAGCTTAGCCACAACTGGCAGTGATTTATGTAGGGTTGCAGAATCCAGGTTGGCGCCATTACTTGGTAAAGAAATACTTGACACAGAAAAAAGGGCAGGATTTCATGCCTGGGTCTTGATTTCAGAAGAGCACCACACCCTGCAGGGTTTACAGCTCCATTAGAAACATCCTCAGCTGTTCCTACTCCTGTAGTAATGACACATTAAAAGGAAACCTTTACTAAAGCTGGAAGTGTGTGTAATACTGGGTAGCAGAACCTACAAAACCTATATGTGCAGATGCCAGTGATTTCTTAATCTTTTAATATTTCCACTCTTGAAAAGCCTCAAAAAACCTTTGCCTTGAGGAAGCACAACTGTTTTTCCTGTCAGTGTTTGGGTAAATGTGTGCTGCATTGATGGGAAATGGCCATTATTAGAGAAAAATGCTCATTTACAATCGCTGTAATAGAGAATTGGGGAAGACAAAAGAAGTGTTTTAAGATAAACAACTTTGGGAAACCCTGTGTTAGAATTCTATTCCAACTGCTTGAACATCTCACGGTCTTGGCTATGTGTTCAACATGGCTGCTTTGTTCCCCCTCTGCCCAGGGGAGTTTTAAGTTCCCTCTGTTTTTGCAGCTGAAAGACAGAGCTCTAAACAAGTGCCTTAATGCGTTTGCTTCTGTGTTTTGTTACGTTTCCAGTGTTACTGCAATGGAGACTCTAAGGGAACAAAAGGAATACCAGGCAAAGAAAGAGTATGTGATAGATTTGAAGTGTAGATAAAATATCATTAATGTGGAGGGATGAGCTGGGAATGGTAAGGAGGGAAATACTGCCTTTCCCCATAGTTCAGGATGGCCGAATGGGAACAAGTAAGAGCTCTCTGCTTACTGTGCCTGGAGGTAGGGGGTCCTTAACCAGCTGGTGGGAAAGACTGTTCTGAGTGAACAAGCTGGGTTTAATTCTTTCGGGGAATACCATGAGGGGCAGTTTGTGTGTTTTCATAATGCTCTTGAGGCCAGGCAGGCCTGGGGGAGGGTGTTCAGTTATAGTTAAGGCTGTAGGTGTAATCAGTTTCTAGAAAGGTCTCAGCTGATGCAGCACACACTGTGGTACAGGTGGTGATGGGATTCCTTGTCTGAAGGGCTTTTGGTGCAGGGTTCACATGGATCATCACAAGGCGGGTCCCCAGTCAGGGCATATTAACTGTGTTTGTTATCAATCCCAAGAGTTCTGCCAATCAAATAAAATCCATTAAGTTTTTCAAAGACATAATCACAGTACAGCGTGTTATGACTTTGATACTCCTTAATTTACTGACAGACATAGGGAAGTGGTGTAGAAAATAGTCCTTTTGCACCTGAACCTGCCCTGGCATTTCCCTAGGTAGTGTTAGCATATTTAAGAACACATTAAAGATTTGCAGAACAAAGATGGAGTCCCAACCCTTAGCCCTCACAGGACCATGCCCAGGAGTCACACCTTGTGTCTGAGAGATCTATGAAGAGAGAAATGCAATTCAGATAAAAACATTTTGATGCTTGAATTCTTTAGCAGATTTGAGATTTCCCTGCACGTGTGCACAGGCAATTGACAGAAGTATTTAGAAAAAGCTGCTATTCTTTCATCCAAGTTAGCCTTGAGCATGGACAGTGTAAGTTAATGCCTTGATTGTCTTAATTACGTTGTAAAATGTTCAGAATGAGTACATCTGTGCTGTCCCTTTTAAGAAGGGGTTTTAGTTTAATTCACAGCAAGAAAAATGCTATGGAATAGCTTCAGGTGTTTTTAAGGTGCTCAACTACTTGCAGCTGTAGGTTTGGTTTCTGTGGGGTGTCCTCAGTGAAGGATGGAGGGAACTGCCCTCCGGGAAAGTGGCACTGCAGTCCCCTAAATGGCACCACTGTGTGCTCGTGGTCACTCTGTCCTGGCAGTGCTCAGAGCAGCAAGGATCACTTGAAGATGAGACAAGTGGAAGTTTTGAGGAAGGACCTAATTTGTCTCCTGGAACCACTACTGTCAGGGAAGTGTTTGAGCAAAGAGGAGTCTAAGTCAGAATGTCCCAAGTGTCTGGCACATGGTTATAAACCGAGCACACTTGATGCAAATGTTGTTTGATGATAATAAAATCAATAGAGTTTTGCACTGTTTGTTTTAGGCTTAGTGAGACAGCACTGTATTTTGTAATGATGAGCTTCTGGATTTAAATTGCACTTGAATGCTGTGGTTTATTGGCAGGCTATAGGAAACAGAAGTTTGCTTTGCTGATGGTTGCAGTTACTTTATCGTAGCTGTTCTAAGTTTGTGCCAATTTAATCAGCATCAAGAAGAACTGGTTTAAATTTGGCTAGAGGAAAAAATAGTCTTCCTCAGTGGTGCCTAAAGAAAAGGAAGATGACATGGCATGATTATTTCCAAATAGAAGTATAATCATAAATCTAATACACAGAATTACATTTTAGATATTGAACTGTGACAAAACCCAACAGTTGTCATATTTGTATTTAGCTCTAGGCAAACAAGTAGGAAGAAACTGTCGTCTGAATGCCTGAACAGTCGTGAGATCATTTGAAGGAAATGGGCAAATTGCATTGTGTGGGAGAACTAACTTGGAAAACAAAACTTAGGGTGAGTCTTGGGAGAAAACTGAGAAAAATAGTAGAAGAAAGGAACGTAAGGGAGCTTGCACCTAGACAAAGCGTGTCCCTCTCAGCAGAGTGTTGGCTGAATGGCAAGACTTGCTTGAAATCCAGGGGAAGATGGGCACGTCCTGAATGACTGTGCCTGGAAGAAAACTCTGGAAAACGGTTTGACTTGAACACCTAAAGAGAACAAAAAACTTTAAAAAGAAATTACGTGCAGGTGGTTTTTTCAGGTCACTCCTGTTTCTCTGGAAGGATTATGGTTGTGGAAAAGAGCACCCAATTATATTGCAAGAGGAAGAGTCATGCAAAACATTTCCCTCTTGGCAACTATTTAATCTGTTTAATAGAGTTTATGTGGTGACCCTCCAGCTTGTTCACAGAAGGATTGCTTGTCCCTTTTAAATGGGTATTATTTGGATCATTGGTGCAACAAGAGCTGACTAGAACCCAACCAAGCAGAAGGTAGTGTTTTATTGAAATACTTCCTGTGTTCTGGAAGTCTGTGAGTGCCCTGTGTTCTTAGCTGAGCACAGCTTGGGAGGCCCTGGACTTGGTGCACACTGACCTGCCGAGCCCAGCCCTGTCTGGGGGGTGAATGGCGCAGCTGGGGATTTGGGTTTTGTGTGGTGGGCCAGGTGGGAAGGCCTTTGGGGTGCTGGGGAGCTGCACTCTGGGGTGTGGAGGCGGGCAGGGATGGTGCCCAGCTGGCACCTGCAGAGCAGGAGGAGGCAGGGGCAGCTCAGCCTTGGTGAGCCTGCCCTGTCCCAAAGGAGCGGGGAGTGTTCCTGTGCTGCTGCGCTGAAAAGCTTCTTGTGCTCCTCCAGAGAATGGTTTAGTGCAGCTGCATCAGTGACACCGAGGGCTGAGTTTAACAAGGACTGAGTAGCTGTTTCATGATTAATAGGCGTGGGTTCTGGGAGCTTAATGAAGCACTGACCCAGCTTTTTCCACAGAAAAAGACATTTCTCTTCCCCTCCTGACAACCTGCTTGGTAAATTTAAAGGAAAAAGCATTTGAACTATTCCACATGTTTAAATATCAGTCCTTCCATCTGAATTGCAAATATTTCAGTGAAAGACAACCCTCAGCCTGCTCCTGAGTCTGTTCAATAACTTTAAGGCTGATAGAGTGCCAGGGGGCTCAGGAGCCCACGTGGAGCTGTAGGACAGCCTCTGCCACCTCCAAGCCCTGCTTTCATTAAATGCTTCCAGTTGGCCCTGAATGTGAAGGGATTATTGCAAATAAAGTGGCACTGATGCTGTTAAGAAAAATGACCCCTGTGCATTTCATGGAGCAGCTTCATTATGTATCCACTTACTTGCTGGCTTAATATGCAGAGTAATTCTTACTGAGTAGGCAAGTAGTTAACTTGAATTTACTTAGTCCATTTAGTGGCAATTATAAAACTGTAAAGAACAGAGTGTGCACATCAATTTTTATTTTCTCTCTTTGCACTCAGAATTGGTTTGGGGTCATGGGGGAGAATTGGTGAAGGACTGGGGACAAGGCAAGGGCTGGGAAAAGCTGCTGTTTTCAAACACACTGACAAATAGTCTGTGCTTATTTTGCTGAACTTAACAACAACTTTTAAGAGCTGTGTTGATGGAAACTTTAGACAAAAGGAATATACAGCCACAGTAACATGGTGTTAGAACATGAGAAATTAGGAATTCAGAGAGACTTGACAGAAATATTGACTGTCTGGCCAGATAGTGTTGACTAATGAATTAAATTAATGGTGTGCATAAATAAACCAGCAGACAGTATTTGTGAGATTTCCTAAGTTTTAAAAATCCTTTCTGTTACTAGCATGCTAATTGTTTGCAATGTTTTTAACAGCTGTAGCTGCTCATTCCACTGAGGATTCTGTGTGGCTCAGTGAACCTGGTTAACAAAATGTTTTCTGCTTCCAGAGTGACTTTGTTAGAGCTGCTGCTGGCGACAGCGAGTGAGCAGAGCTCTGCTCCCAGTGAAGAGGGGAAGGTGTTTGAGAGACATGCTGACTTCCTTGCGGGCTGTTTCCAGGAGAAGTGTGGAGCTGTGCTCAAGCTCACTGCTGCAGCAGATGCAGAAGATGAGGTATGACTGAAGTGGTGAATCCCCATTGCCACTATTACCCAAGGGGCACTTGTTATGTTCCCAGTTTATATTGGGAAAGCAGTGGCAGAGTGTATAGTAGAATCGGGAAGTGAAGGATGGCAAAGAATGTGGTACTTGGAAGTAAATCTACCCCATTGTTAAATATTTCAAAATTTAAAAAATGTTCAAGTTGTCACATGCTTGGATGTTTTATGATGATCTTGCTAAGGATCACTTCTCTAATTTATTGGGGCTGTGAATTGTAATTTATTTAAATCTATAAGTGGGACAAGGGGGAATGGCTTCAAACTGACAGGTTAGATATTAGAAGGAAATTCCTCCCTGGGAGGGTGGGCAGGCCCTGGCACAGGGTGCCCAGAGAAGCTGTGGCTGCCCCTGGATCCCTGGGAGTGTCCAAGGCCAGGTTGGACGGGGCTTGGAGCAGCCTGGGCTGGTGGGAGGTGTCCCTACCCGTGGCAGAGGGTGGGACTGGATGGGCTTTGAGGACCCTCCCAACCCAAACCAGTCAATGATTCTAAGAAAACTAAAAGCCTTTAGAAAAACATAGAATTAGTTAATCACTGATTCTCAATCATGCTTAGTTTTAGAGGTGTAATCACATATTTTCTTAATAAGGTATTTTAAAATAAGTCACAACTAGCTCCTGTCTTGCCAAGTGACCCCAGTGGTGCCTTGAAATTGCATTACCCAATATACATGTAGTCAGAATAATTTTATTGTTAATACAAAATTACCATGTAAGCTTCATTTTTAGAAACTTGAGAAGGAACATCGTAAATAATTTATCATATAAGTGAAAAAACATTGCTCTTAAATGCTTTTATACAATGTTAAACAGTGTTGTACTTGCTGATTTGTTTTGTTTAAATAGGCACAAAAATATTAAATTTATGTTGGGAGCTGTTATGAAAAGATACTAAAAATCACTTTACGAGGAGGTGGTAGTTGGGTGTGTTAAAAACAACAAAGACTAACCAACAGCCACACAGCAGTCTCTTCTTATCTGTCCAAGAAGCACAGCCTTCCCACACTGCCCCAGCTGCTTTGTCTAAGTGATGTTAGAAAACTTAACTGACTACTTCTGGAAAAGGTACCAGCTTGACAGTAAAGGGATATACACTGAGGCAATTCCATTTTTTTTCCTTCTTCCCCCAATTTTTTTCATCCTTTGTTGTTACTTTCCAAGTATTCTGTGGTTTCAGTTCTTGGAAAAAACCCATTTATTGCACCCAGCAGAAGGAGGTCTCTGTCCAACTTGAAGGTGCTGTGACAGAAGCATTGTGAATATTACTGAGTAACTTGCCCTGCTTGACAGTGACTTCTTACTCTTCACTCACATAAACATAAGGTGTGATGAGTATCACTGCTGGCTGGGAAATGGGACTCACTGAATGAACACAAAATATAAGTCCTAATAACTGAATAATGTTGTGTGTATACGTTTATCCATAACATATGCTTACTATGGGAAAAAAGAAATTCCAGCCTAAATTCATAAAGCTGTTTGTTTTCTTACGAGAAATTCTCCACAAGGGCACCAACTTGTCTTGATTGTGTAATTATTTTACCTTGTGCCTAAGAGTTGTTGTTAATTGCCAGAGGTGCTGTTGTGCCCATGGAGTGTGGCATTACAAGTGCTTCAGGCAGCGTGTGTGCCAGTGAGCTCAGCTGTGCCTGCTCTCCAGAAAGGGCCACGTGGGGAACTCCCTTTGGGGACAGCCCTTGCACTGGCCTGACTCCCACATTGTTGTCTGGGTGTCCCGTCCACTGTTTAATTTATGTGTGGACACTGCCTGTTCTGCTTAAGGAACCTCAGGTCTTGGAGCTTCCATCCTAAACGCCTGAGAAGTTAATCATATGCTTTTGCAGTGCTTAAACCAACATTTAGAATAGCTTTTCCATTCTAAGCCTGACTTCAGCATCACTTTGCTTGCACTGGCTTACAACATACTTGCAAAATAAAATCCTTCCCTGGACTTGAAGTACTTACTTCATCTTTTTATAAGGAGCATCTTTTCTGTGTCTCTCTCAAAATATGTTTATTTAAAAACTGTTCTATTATTTCCTTATTTGCTTTTCAATTTATATCCATATCAAGATGGTTCTCAGATTTCAAAATATTTGGGGGATTTGAACTTCCAAAGGAAGTATTCTCCTTTGCTGCCTTTCTTTTGTACAGGTGGAGGGCAAAAAAACTTGGTTTATGGAAGGGGAGGGAAATCCAACCAGAGACATTCAAACAGTTTTCTGAAATTAACAAGTTTCAAATGTAGATAAGAATTTGGGAGTTCTCTTGTGGTTTTCAAATCACCTGTTCCTCTTAAAATTTGTAAATAGGTGATGACTGTCTCTGAGATCCACTTGGGGTGCTCTTACTTTGTAAGAGGATAATGATTGATGCATTTACAGTCTGGTTTTGTGCTGTTGAGAGCAGGTTATTGAATAATTTAGGGCGAGACTTGCGACTTCCTACACATCTGTGAGGAATGAAATGCAAATACAGTTTTAGGACCTGCACTCCATAGCGATTTGATGTCTTCAAGGAGCAAAGAATGGATATAATTGTAGTACTTAATTACCCAACAGTATTGTTGATGGTTTTGGTTATATTATATTGGCTTTATGGATTCAAAAATATGATGCTGTTGGTAAGAAAACTCTCCTTGTCCTGGACCACACAAGGCAGGAATAGTTCCTGTGACCTTTCCATGAGCCTTTTCATGGCTCCTTGCAGTTTGTGCACCACACCTTGAGTGGGATCACTCGCAGCCCCAGCCTGGCTCTTGAGCAATAAGTGGTGTCCCAAATCCTGCCACGTGCTCCTAAGGTGGTTTCTGTAAGCGTTGGACTGTCGTTCTAAGCAGCATCAACATATTCTGTAAGGAAAACCAGTTCTCTGGCTGGATCAATAATATGCAAATGAAATGGTGTGTTTCATACCCCATCCAAACGCTGCATCTCTGCTCCCAACCCTATTTACCCAAGAATAATGTAAATTCTCGCAGCCAGAGCTCGTTTGACCACAGGACTTTACAGAATTCCTGCGGATAACAAATTGGTGTCTTGCAGGCAGTGTTTGTGTCTTTAAAGTGGGACACTCCGACTGAATAAACTCAAAGAAAACATTTATACAGAAATAATTTTCTCAGCTAGCAATTTTCTGTATTTCTGCTTTTGGAAGCTACTGTGTTTTTGTTAAAATTGTATCCCTTATGGCTCTGTTTTGGTTTCCCCATGGTTTTTCAGGCACATATAACACTGGAAGAGAAATTGTTGCAGTGTAATACATTCTGGTTATTTTAGAAAGATGTCTTCATTTTACTTAAATTTACTCCTGGCAGTTTGAGAAGACCTGCAAAGAACACGAGGTGCTGAGAGTTCCTGTCCCCTGTTTATGTCCCCGAGTTTATGCTTTTGTGCTAGTCCCCATAACCACGCTCAGAAATGCGATTCCCATTCCCAGGAAGCACTGGTGACAATCCGGCTCCTTGATGTGCTCTGTGAAATGACCTCCAACCCACGACAGCTGGAACATCTGCAGGCCCTGCCTGGTTTGCTGGAAACTGCCATAGGTGAGTGAGCAGCCCCAGGGTTTCACTGCTGGTTCTCTGGGCATGGGAAAGTGTTTTTCACAACTGGTGGTAATTACTTATTCAGTAAATACCTTTTCATAAAATACTAAATAGGAAGTGGACTGAATGTGCATTTTCAAATATTTGATTTGTTCCTGGAAGTGTTGTGCCTCTCCCCTTGCTCTGTTGGCCCCTGTTGCCCAGGAGAGCCTTGATGCAGGTATCAGCAGCGTGCTCGTACCCAGAGTGGTGCATGGGGCAGCACAGCTGCTTCCTGTGCCCTTCCTCTGGCTGAACCCGGGCAACAATTCCCTCCAGAAGCACAAACAGGGCTTCTCCTCCGTGCCTGTTCCCTTCTGTGTCCCAGATTTCGGAATGCTGAAACTGAAGTGCAGTTTGAACGGTGCTAACCAAATTCAGTGACTTTTAAAGGTCAGTCTGAAAGTAGCTAACGAAGAGCAAGGGAAGTAAAGAACCGGGATGCTCCAGGGGCCCTGTATACTCAGGGGGCAACGGGGAGGGGGTGTGCATGCCCTGACCTGTGCTTGCCTAAATCTCTGCACTTTCTGAGGCTGAGGTATGCCTTCACTTTGTGAGAAAACTGTAGAAGTTTATGGGTTGTAAAGAGAAATGGGTAAAAAACAAAAAAAACTTAGTTTTAGCAATGTATTTATGGTGCCAGAATCCTCCACAGCCTACAGATTCTGCCGCTTCGAATGGAGGTGAAGAGCAGCAGCCTTCAGACTTCATGTCTGAAGTATGTAAAGTGTGTAAAAAGTGTGCAAAAATACCCTCCTGAGGTGGTCTTTCATGGCTGTATTGCCACAAATCACGAAATGAAGTGAAATGTCAAAGTTCTGACACAGCGCTCGGTGTCTGAAACTGCACTGCTTAACTTTGAGCTCCACAATTAATAGTGAAGCTCTGTGCTTCTGGATACTAATTCCCATGTGGTAATGAATTAAAATGTTCGGTTTTCTGTAGATACCCTGAGATTAACTCACCTTGCCGGGAAACAGGCTGTCAACGTGTTCACTGCCACACATGCTGTGACAGGGCAGGAGGAGATTTCCCATCCAGCCGTGGGTTTTAAATCTCATCTCATTCGTTTGATTGGGAATTTGTGTTACAAAAACAAGGACAACCAAGACAAGGTGAGTTTAGGCGTTGTGCTGGCAGAACACTGACATGTAAACAGGTGTGTATGCCTGACCCTGACATGAAATACATTGATACAGAGGTTGGAGTTGATTATTTAAAGGAGGCCAATTTCTCTTTAATTTGTCTTTGAATTACTATCACAATTACGCTGATCTTTTTAATAACAACACAGTGCTTGCCTGCCTACCTTTTGCTTCAGCCCTATAGAATACAAACCAGTGCCCAATTCCTTCATGGTTTTCACTTTTGCCCTTTCTTTAGAAAGTCTGAGGTTAAATTTCAACTTCAAATTGAAGGGAAATGGGTGGGAATTGCTAGAGGAACTTCATTGTATGTCTTTGAATTAGTTACTCCCTTTTTCATGTTTCTTTGAAGATGTAGGTTTGCTTCTATCAAATCACTCAGGACCCTTTATTTTATAATTCCTGTATGAAAAATGAGTTTTGTTTGCACAGCAGAAAAAGAGAAAACAGCAGCAAGCTTTACATATGACTTTTTTTCTTTGAATGATATAAGATGTGGCTTTCCTCCAGGATTTGTTAGACTAACTTAATTTCAGCAAGAAAAGCACTGCCAAAAGTGTCTGTGTCTGACAAATTCTAATAGCATGGCCCTCTAAATGGGGAATATGGAAATGATCTTCCACTTCCCCATTCGTATTAGAGTATATAATCCAAGTTTTTAATATTTCTGAAAAGTATTATTAATCCTATTAATCACTCTTGCATAGCTCTGTCTCTGACGTGTTCTGATGTAATATGTGTTTGTGGAAGTGAAATACATTTTTGTGGAATACCTAATGACAGTGGAGGGGAGGGGGTTGCTTTCCTTTTGAAAGGGTTGATTTACTGCTTATTGTTCTCTTTTGCTGAGTTTTTCAGAGGCCCCTGGAGCAAATAAGCAGGCTGAGTGTTTTCAGTGGAGGTTGGGTATTAACTTGCTATAAACTGCCTGAAAACGTTATTGCCTTATCGTGTCTTGAAAATGACTCAGGTTCTTGTGTGTGATATCATGGGACACTGTTTAAGTGCCATTCAAACTTGAGAAATGCCAGTAGTGTGGTATTTTGACTGGACCTTCTCTTTATTTCATACATTTAAATAATTAAATTAAGCACACTGGTCATTTTTAAGGCAGTTTAAGAGAAGCTGTGGCTGCCCCATCCCTGGCAGTGTCCAAGGCCAGACTGGACAGGGCTTGGAGCAACCTGGACTGGTGGAAGGTGTCCCTGCCCACAGTAGGGGTGGCACTGGATGAGCCTTAAGGTCCTTTCCAACCCAAATAATTCTATGATGAGGATTAGCTTCATCTTGAGAAGATAAAATTTTCGTGTTCTTAATGAGCTCAAGTAAGTATTGAGTTGCTTTCTGGGGTTTGTGTGTGCATTAGCATTGCAGTCAGCTTTGGTTTGACACTAATCTTAGCTGTGACAAAATAAAAAGGATTTAAATTTTGGTGTAGTAATTACTGTTCTAGAGCACTATTATGGAGCTCAGAGAATTCATATTGAAGCTGGCAACAAGTGTTGAATTTTTGTAAGGGTAAGTCATAATAGTTACCTTCAAATCGATTTTTTTCCTGTCCTTTTAGAAAATGAAGGGAGCTATCCATGGAGCTGTTTAGGGCTTGCAATTTTCCATAGGACAGGTTCCAACTTCTCTAAAAATCTTTCACTTTGGAGTCCAGCAGATTTAAGGTTGTGCATTTGGCTTTGGAAATACTGAAGGACTTTATTTGGAAATATTGAAGGTTTTATCTCAGGCACTTGTTCAGCATTGTAGCTTAAAAAAATCAGAAATAAAAAAGCAGAGTTTTGCTTGCAAACAAAAATGGGAAGAGTTCAGTGCAAATTAATACTAAACTGCTGAGTTCCCTTAGCTTGCATCTGGCTTGTATTCCCTTGTACCTGGCTGTCAGTCCCTTGGTGCGTTCCAGCCAGGTGTGTTTAGTTGCCTCAGCTCTGCCTGTTCCCCACAGCTCCAGTCAGGAGGAGCTGATGCAATCCCGGAGGGCATTCACTCACTGCTGCCAGTTCCTCTGGAACCTGGGATCCAAAGGGAGTACCTGGTGCTTGGGAGTGTTGCCTTTCAGTTCCAGCTCTGCAGTTGTGCAGTTTCACGGGCACACGACCATTTAATGCACTTTTTCGAAGTGCCTTTAGGACTTGTAGCTGCTGAGAAAAAAAAAACAAAAAACAAACAAACTTAAAGGTACTTTTGTAAATTTAAAACTAAGAATGTCATTTTTAGTCCCCCTGCAGTAGATTGACCTGGTGGCAGCTGATGGAGGTTCTGATTCAAGGCTTGTTCTGCTCTCCCTTCCTGAGCCACGGTTACTGTCAGCCTGCTCCCGCAGGCTTGTCTGTAAAAGTGTCCACCTGCCCCTTGGAAAATCCACTTCAAACAAAACATAGGTTATTATTAAACTCCTGGAGACATTTTAAAAGATAGTGACTTGTAGAACCTTGAATTTTTTAAAACCTTTTCTGTGTTTTATGATTGCATTTATTTTGGTACAAATTCCATCTACTGAAGGGTTCCCTTCAGCTCTGTTCTTATGAGGTCTGTTTTTCTGTGGTGGACTGGCTAGGAAGAGTTGCTGTGCTTGGGTAGGTTTCCTTTAATAACGTTTTAATAACAAGATGTACATATATTTAATGTAAGGAAACTGTTTTGAAACAAGAACTCTTTCTAGTTCTCAGTTAGAACCTGCAGTTTTGACTTGATAGGCACAGACCTGTAATCAAATTAGTGATCTGTTGCAAGAAAGGAAATAACAATAAAGCAAAACAAACATTTAAAATTGTATAAACAATTGCTTTAGTGCTTGAGTGTGTATATGTACATGCCTTGTTTTGCCCAATAGTATTTTCAGGTAAATTGACCATAGGAATGGATAGTTTATTAGGGAGTTTTTAAAGCAATTTGAGCAACACCTGTACAGATTTAAAAACTTAGAATTTTGTTCTTCGTGGATATGAGTTCAGCCAGAAGCTGGGAGTTTTACGTTCATAGTACCTGCAGTTGTTATTACCAGACTACAAGATATTTAGAGGCAAATGCTCAGAAAACCCTCTGGTAGTTGTAATTTAGAGGTAAATTAAGAAACTGCTTTGCAGTCTCCTTATGTACAGAGTCATGTATCATCTCGCTCAGTAGCCTGAGGCATTAGCAGCTTTCAGCATGAAATACAGTAACTCAGGTATGCACTAAATATCATGCATACTAAATATATGGCTTTTATAGACATAAATCACAGCATCAGGGGTCTTGTTTTGTAAATGTAAAGTTGATCTTAATCTCAGCAAGGTGGCTGAATTTATCTTATATAAGAGAATCTGATCCTGTACAAAGGTTATGCTTGGTGAATCCTTAAAAGAAAATGTGTGTTCTTAGAATTTCTGGTAAATGCAGAGAATAATTGCTGAACTTTGTGTAGGTCTGGGTTGCCATCGAAGGAACCCTGCCGGTGTCCTGTGAGGGCTGGGCTCTCATGTGTTGCTGTGGCTGTAGACAGCAGCTGAAAGGGGGCAAGCACGGAGCTTTTGTGCTGTTGTCACCTGGAGGGTCCCTGGCCTTGATTTGGGAATCCCTCTGTGCTTTGGCAGCTTGGGACTTTGCAAAGCTGTGATGGAAATGTAGTGAAGCCTTTGTGCCACCAGAATCACACTTTGTAGTGATTGTCAGTGGGAAAACTCCCTAGCAGTTATTTTTATCTGCAGTTTCATGAGCAAAAGGGGTTGAAACTGTCAAAAGTGATGAGCGGTCACTAAAAGATCAGCATTTCAGGTCTGCTACTGGCAAAATCTTGGAGTCATTGAGGGTTTGATCCTGTTTTTATGAAAGCTCTAACAAAGACCCCAAAGCAAAGTCAAAACCTTTTTGCTCTGCAATGTGAGGAACACGGAATGCTTGAGTAGTGTGCATGCACAGGGATTTCTCCCTCTTCTTTTGCTAAGCTGCTCAGAGAATCAGAGTCTCAGGATGGTTTGGGCTACATCAATGAGAGTCTCCTGTTTTCTTTTAATTTGGGCTTTCAGCATATGAGAAATTCTTTAGTCTGTCTGGGAAATTCTGATTTCAGGAGAGGATTTTGCCACGCTGAGTTCTGAGCAACGAGGGGATTTTAGTCATAAAATGTGTGACTTGTTGTTGTCTCAGTAAAATTGTTGCTGAGGTAGTTTGTGACATTATTTCAGTTATGGAGAAATAAATTCCATCTGAATCACAGAATATCCTGAGTTGGAAGGGCGCCACAAGGACCATCTCTTGGATCTGACTTGCAAACAATGCAGAACTGAACCAAAATTTGTTCTGTTCATTTTATAATCACTTCATTAATGGTAAATTCTTATTTTTGACATTGCTTACAATTTGTTTTACTTTGCATTAGATGCTTTCTACAGAAGCACAATACCAGAAGAGGCATAAGAAACTGAAATATGTGAATGCCAGGACCCTCAGTAGGTCTGTTACTGCTGCCTGTGAAGTAAATGCGGAAGGTGAAGTGACTATTCCAGGTAATAAGGGCAGGATCTGATAGCTGAGGGTGCAGGGCTTGGAGCTGGATTGTATTTAAAGAGGTCCTAGTCCTCGTTAGGAAGTTAAGCTGAATACTTCAAATTTCTCTTACCATTCCTGAATGCCCCAGTGAAGTTGTTTGGATTTATTTGTGCATTGAACAAATAAAAATTGTACTGAACGTGGAGGAAGAAGTGAAAGGGCTTTACAGGAAGTATTTAGAGCAGGAGGTTTTGTACAGGATTAAGAAATAAAAAGGAAGCCAATGAATTACTTTGGAAAAATGAAAGAAAGCATAGTTGCTCTGCTTTGTGTTTGAAATGATGCACACTCTGTGCTGTTTTGGGTGAAGAATGCTCTGTGACTTGAGGGTGTCATAAAGGAAGAAGCCCCTGGGAGGAAGGCAGAGATCGGTCTCAGCAGAACAGTGCACATCTAAAGCTCCTCCAGTCTGAGACTCTTTGCACTTGCATTGGCCTCCTCTGAACCCACCCCAGCGGAGAGAGAGCACATCTGGTAGTCCTGAAACAAACCGGTCCTCGTGATTGCGACATTTGGGCTGGGTTTTCCCTTTCCAGAGGATCGTAGCTCTTATTTACGTCTGTCTCGGGGGAGGTAACATTGCCTATAAATAGTGTGAAGCTGCCTTGCTCAGTGTCACAGGTTATTTATGCAGCATTTGGGGTGGGCTCCTCATTGAAAACACAAGCAGCACAACCATTAAACTCTGTGCTGGCTTTAGCAGTCAGCAGTCTCTCATTTACCATTTCTGCGTGAAAAAGGCATTTTACAGTCCTTTCCTGGAGCACTTGGTTTTACTATGCTTTCACCTATGAAGAATTGAATTATCATGAAGTCTAGTTTTATACTCTAACATGTAACAGAGTGCGTGTCCTTTACACACGTACTAGAAAATTAATGGTTTGCTCTTTGAGCTGTCACTGAAATCTTGGGAGCTCTGCCCACAAGACACTGTGGAAGCAGAGAATTGGGAATGCCATTAATAAATGTCTGTGTGCTGTTTCCAATCTTTTGACCTATAAACTCTCCCCTTTTCTTCTTTCCTCCCACCATGCCTTGGCTGTGAAGTTTGGGATGATATAAACATACTCAATAATTTATTCTTTACAACTCCTTACAAAATTTATCACTACTCAAGTCACTTCACAATTGCAGTAGGAAACTCTGAGGAATTACAGGAAACTGCCACCACTTGGGTGGCTGTGGGACTTTGCTCTCAGTCTGGAGGCTGTCAGTGATTCAATGTGCTTCTTTATTTTGGTGCAGAATTGCACCATGAAATGCAGGAAACGCTGGCACGAATCACATTTTGAAATCATCCTAGATATTTCACACACATTGTTTTCATCATTTGAGTGTTTGCCACAGGTGAAATTACATATTTGACGTTGATGTCTTTCTTTTTTTATTTCGAAGTCTTGTTTTAAAGTGAAACAAAATGATAATGTTAAGTAATGCTGGCCACAACAAAAGTCGTCATTAGAGCGTAGACCATCTGACTGGCATTTATTTGTGCTTGCTGAATCCACAGATTTCCAAGTAAGAGCTGTAATCCCTGATGTTGGGGGTGGAAGCGGTTCTGGAGTACCGTGGAGATGTGCGAGAGTGATGGCACATGTGGCCTCTGTGAGGGTTTGTGTTCATCAAAGCAAGGCATGAGTCTGAGTTGTTTTTGCTCCTTTTCCATTCCCACTGGCTGCAAGCTGTGAGCAGCCAGCAGGTTTCAGGGGCTTCAGCTGGGCTGTGTGTCAGGGAGCAGCAAGGCAGGCGTGTGTAGGCTGCTCTGCTGGGGGAGAGCGAGGTAAGGACCAAGCTGGCATGGGACAAGAGCACAGAGCTGAGCCCCAAGGCTGTGGTGCTGACTTTTGCCTGGAAGAGTGTGTGATCATGTGGAGAACAGTAATGAGGAAACCTTCAGCAGGAAAGTTCTGTCGTAATCCAGTTTTCTGGCAATGCCAATGATTTTCAGAATCGGGCTGTTTTACTGGAATGGCTGGAATTTTGTTCCGGGGAAAAGCTATCCCACGGTAATAGAAAATGTGAAACTGAAAAAAAAGAAACAAAATGCAAAACAAAACCACCCACCCAAAAATCACAAGCCAGTCCATGTAACCACCAAAACTAAGTCCCTGATTTTAATTGAGAGATTCATAAAATACTTTCTAAAGCTTGACGTGGAAGACAAAAATATCATGCCCACCAAAACAGTGGCAGCTTGCCAGAATGAGTTGGAACTTTCTATTACAATGGTAATTGCAATATCTGAAAGGAATCGTGTGACTTAGTCAACCTTTATCCCTGTATTTTTTCAGAACTTTAAAGTAATTTGAAGTCTTCAGTTCTCACACTGCTTTGGAACCAAATACAATTTTGGAATTTCGATGATCTTGTACATGTTGTGTTTAGTCACATAACGAATTCTTACACTTAATTTCCTTTAACTTTCCTTTTATTCTGATGGAAGAAGAAAATGAGGAGACCCTATTTTATAGCAGTGACTGGAAATCATCAAACTAGCGTTGTCTGATCATTGGGTTTGGTGGCCTGAGAATAGGGGAGTGAGTGACTGAAGTATCGCAGTGTGTGCTGTGGTGTTGCTGCAGCTTTGTGCAGACTCAGCTGGCTGGAGGTGCAGGGTTTCAGGGTGGAGGATGCTCAGCACCGTGGTTCTCTCTCACTGCTGCTGGCAGGACAGGCAAGGGCTGCACCAGCAAGTCTCATGTGTTTCAAACAAAATCACTCCTGTGGTGGACCTTCCTTTATCCAGGTCAAGTCACAGATCTAAACCTAAACAGAGAAAAGATCTGCTCCTCATGGTCGGCATCTCTTTGTTACTGAAAAGTGGCTTCTGGTTCAGGAACTGTCCAAGGGAACAAGGAAAGTGGAATTGTTTAAAAAAACAAAAGTTCCAATTGTGTTACTGTCTCTTTCGGGAACCTATTCTGAATTCTCAAGTGTTTATATTATCATCTCAATGGCTGGAAACTCCTGTGTTTTGCTCTTGGAAAGACCACTGGAAAAAGCTATTCAGCAGCTGAGATGGCTTGTTACTCTGTCCCAGCAGCTGGACACTCCAGTGTCTGCTTGTTTTGGCTCAGGCCTGATGCTGTGCTTGGTACCTTCATCTTCCCTTCTCCTTCTGTAAGGCCAAAACCCTCATCTTCTAAACTAGTTCTCTGCAGGGAGTTTTAGGACATCACCAAGGTATTCAATGTTTAGATTCTAAGTGGGGTTTTATTGTCATTTCTTTCATATCCCAGAAAGAGGCAAGGGTCACCTCTTACGGGAGAGTTGAAATAAAGCTCGTGTCACTTCGCGAAATAATGCTGAAAGAGGGAGAATATATTTGAAATGAATGTGGCAGGAGCAGCAAGTTTTGTGGCCATGATTTCTGAATGTCAACTGTTAAAATATTCAGTACCTGCTTACCTAGACCGTGTAGAAGTGGAAGAGTGTTCTGGGGATATGGCCCCAACTGAAAGGCACATAAAGGTCCCCCTTGGCTCACAAAGTCATTCCCGCTGGTGCACAGAGCTCTCTGACCAGCCAGGCCAGCCTGCTGTGATGTCCTGGAGAAGGGAGCCTCTGTCCACAAGTATTTCAGTGGATCTGCAGGATGTGGTGAGCTCCTATAATAGACTGATGGCCGCAGCTGCCTCTGTCCTAAGCCAAAGTGCCTGGAGTCTGCAGTGGGCCTGGGAATCACTGGCACCAAAGAATTAAAGTGTTCTTTTGTCTTTCGGAGTAGAGTCTCCTGGGTATCTCCTGTCGCTGCTGCTACTTGGAAAAACAAACAAAAAAGCCCAAACCAGAGGCTCAGAAATGACAAAAATGAAAGAGGTTTTTTGGTAGCATCACAGGTGTGGAGGAGCCTATTTGGGAACCTGATGAGTGGGTATATTCTTACTCTTATCAAGCTGCTCTGTTACTCACACGGAATGCTGGATTCTGCTCAGATGTGTAATCACTGATTTATTACCTACTTGTTGGCAGGTTTTGGAGGAGATGGGCTGCTGTTGGTCAGCCTGGTTGGTGTCAGGGTCTGAGGGATGTATTTCTCACTACGTAGTCATTATGTAGTCCTCCTGTGGTACATTCAGATGGAGTAAGGCTTAAAGTATCTTTAATGATGACCAAAGATTGGCAACGAATCCCAAAATGTATCCCTTTGGATTCCTTTTCTTGGGCATAATTTATTCTAGTGTGATTTTTCTGCCTGAGAAAGTCGCGCAGACTGAGGAGACGGACAGGACTGGAAGGGTGGTAACCATTCACCTGCACGGAGCAGGCGCTGGTGGAGTGCTGGTGGTTAGGGTTTGTTGGGTGATGTGGGGAGAGGGGCGCTGCTGGAGACTGCTCCAGGAGCCTGGGACCCGCGTTTGTGGGTTACAGGGCTCTGCAGTTCAGCACTGCAGTTTGTCAGAGGTGGTGTTGGACTCTGCCGTCAGCCTGGTGAGAACCAGCAGAGGTGGCTGAGGAAGCCCGAGAGGGAAGGGCGGGTTGGGTGTGGGCAGCCTGAGCCCGGGTGCACCGTGGGCCGATGCTGACCTGTGCTAAGTGCTCAGCACTGCCGGACCTGCTGCTGCATCCCGGGGCTCGGGGCCGTCAGCGCTGTGACAGAACTGGGAGCCTTGCAGAGACAGAAGCAAGGAGCCGAGGCCATAAAAATGTGAAGTGTGCGTGTTTGGTTGCTCCCAGAAGGCTTTTAAGTTCCATAATGTGAATTGAAATTGAATACTCTGGAGCTAAACATGATTGGAGACAGACTTTTGTCTGGTAGGAAACTGGTGATCTGTAATGAATGTTGTATCTGGAGGTTTTCCATATGAATGGTTCCTTCTTGTTCCCGGGTTTTGACTCATTTCTAGACTATGTGTTTCCTGCTCCAGACCTCTTTTTAACCTAGAAATTTGTCTTCCTATTTTTCGGTGCTTATCAGCAGTGATTAAAGAGCAGAGCAAGTGTTAGCATGGAATACTCCAACTGTTGCTAGTCCTCTTCTGTTTCTGACAGTGCATTTCCTTTTGCTTGTCTGTAGTTTGGCCAAAGTCACCTTCTAAGAAATAAGAGTGTTTCTGTGACTGAAACAGAGACCTTTCTCATTCTGTTTCATCTGTTGAAGGCTGAAAATCGGTCACGTTCTGGTGCAAGAGTAGTTTGTGTTCTAGCTATTGCTATCTGAAGGCATGAATGTTCTTTTTGCCTAACAGTACTCTTAGGTGAGTAGGTAATATTTCTATTTCCTGAAGTGTTAATTACTCTGTGGAGGGATTATTTTTGCTGGATTATTTTTTTATTTTTTCACTTTGTCTGTGCAGTTGCTGGGCCTGGGGATTGTAGTTGCATTTCACCAGATTCAGCACCAAGCACTTGCCACGCTCAGAGAATTTGCATTCTTACCCCTGAGCTTGCTCTGTTGCTGCTAGGAGGAAAGAGTCAGTAAATAGTCTACAGTTCATTTATAATGTTTCTGGGTTCTCCTGTGGATGACTGTGTTAATGATAATTACTTCTGAGTACTTCATAGGAAAATACTGGGAGATTGTCAGAAGCAGTTCTGTTCAGGCAGGTATTCTTCATTATGCTATATTTTATATAATGGTCAGTAATGTGAGTTCTGCAAAATAAAATAAAAACTTCAATTTTGCTCCGTATTTTTTCAGTGGTTATCAAGAGAAAAAGCGTAGCTTTTTCCTCAGGGATGACATGTCCCAAACCATCTGAATTAAACATTGTAGTATCATTCCTTGGCTGTGAGAGTGGGGAGTGTATATGCTCTGGGCTGGTTGCTTCCATAAACTTTTGTTTAATATTTGCATAGCACCTCTGCCTGCATGCGTTTCTGTTTAATGTCTGGTTAATTATTTTATGGTTAAGTAATTGAAGTAGATTATTAAAACCTAGGTACAAAGGAAGAGAAAAAATTAGCAGCCACCTTGTCACAGGGGAAGGCATTTTCTCTTCAGTGTAATGCACCTGAGTGTCTCTCACTGGCATGATACTCATCTTCTTTATGTTTCAAAAGCAAGTACAGTAAACAAATAGGATAGCAATATAAAGCTGTGTTGTGAAACATTTTGTTTTTAACTGTATACCTGCACTGGAATGCTGGACATTGTGTTTGTTCCTTTTTAGAAACCAACTTCAGAAACTTGACATCAGGGCAAGAGCTCTGGTGCTGCCTTGACTGAAGCACTGGAGATCATTAGCACAGAGCTTGATTTCTTTAATTTTAAACTTAAGTAACCTTGCAGCTTCATTTTTCGTTTCAGTGTAGTACACAGAGAGGTGCTATCGTTTTTCTCAACAAAAGGCCCTTGTAGTTTTGTTAGAGCCCAGTGCAGTTCCGTGTTACTGCCCAGCAGTGTTGGCAGTAATGTGAATGGGGAATAAATGCTGTGTGAGCTGTTGTGACACACACCAGTGTGAGCCATTCTGTTCACAGACAGACACCAGAACTGTCCTATTCCTTAGTCTGTCTATACTTTCCCCCCAAATTTGGGTGGGTTAGAGCTAGTTTCACACCAACCACTATGTGTTTTTTTCCACAGGATACTTTCACACCATATTTAAAACAGGATTTGAGGGTTGTGCAATACCGAGTCCTTCCCCAGGGCCTGCAGAAGATCCCTGCACAAGGTCCCCTGCCTTGTTCTGCCCTGGGCGTTTTACAGACAATTCTCAAAGCAAAACCTCTGAGTCCAGTAATTAGTGGGGCAGTGATTCCTCCCTCTGGCTGTCTGTGGCACTCTGGTGGCACAAATGGCTGTGCTCAGGGCTGAGCTGGCTTCCACTGCAGCCCAGGCCATGGCACAACACAGGCACGGGTTTCAGGGTCCTGGAAAGTGTCCTCTCAGAGCATCCCTGGGGTTTCAGGGACAGCTGGCACGGATGGAATCTTCTTGGGGGTGTTTGGGTGCCTGAATTGTAAGGGTCTTTTCCAGGCTTCACTTCCCTGTGTGGTGAGTCACAGGTGACAAACTGCAGCTGTTAACGTGGTGACAACAGCTGTGCCTAACTCGGGCAAACGGTGTGTACAGTTTAATGGTGTGTTATTCAAGAGACTCAAGGGGGGTGAGGCAGAGCTAGTTAGCAACTGGTTTTTACGTGAAGGGGTCACTAGGGCTGTGGTTTGCTGCTGCTGTTCCCACAACTTTGAAGGAATCTCATCATATTCCTGCAGCAACTTTTTGAAGCGTCTGTGGATTTTAATGAAAATTTTGCTTCCCCCAAATGCTTACTTTGTTAACTAAATGTCTTGTTGGAGTCGAACTGGAGCAGATGAGTGCATGCTTTGTCTCAGTTGACGGCACTTAGTCCAGATTCATTTGCACTGTTGAGCGTTTCACTGGTGGACAGTAAAAGGTAATGTTGAAGGCAGGCAGAGTTTGGATACAGCCTGAACATGAAAGCACCAGCACTTCCCTGCACGTGCAACTGCTGTGTTACTGGAAGGTCACTGCTTGCTCAGGCTTTGAAGTGTGATATCATACACGGCCTCTGGAGGAAACACAAACATTCTGTGGAAAGAGGAGATATTTTTAAACTCGTGTTATTAACTGTATTTCACGTAGGTAATGCTGTGCATGTCAGCACAGATGTGGAAGCTGGGGTTTAGGACCTGGCAGTGCTCTTTGCTTTCTGTATGTGTAGCCTTGCCCATCTGTGTGTCCGTCTCTGTTGCTGCCTCATGTTATGGCTTGAGACTCTGCAGAAAGATTGTCTGAAAAGAAACTTGAAAGAGGGGTGTGCTCAGATTTGTCTCTGAATTCAGTTTTACTGATCCGTAGGCTCTTTGGGATTTCGCATCCAAATCTCCTCCTGCTCTACTTAATTCTCTTATCACAGAATTTACTCTTCAGAAAGCTGATGATCCTCCTGTGTAAACCTTGTGATTTGTTGTTTTCCTTGGTGCTTAAAAATGCATCTTGTTTGGGGCAAAAAAGGTGGAAGAGAGAATCCCATCACAAGCTATGGCCTAAATTGTGTTTAAATTCCTTTAGGCAAAGGAAACCAGTTCTTGGTTTGAGGTTAAATTCTAAGGAATTAAAGATTTTAAGATTTAGATAAATGCAGTTTGCCTATCACAGAATGGTTGAGGTTGGAAGGGATTTCTGGAAGAACCTCTTGTCCAGCCCCTTGCTTAAATGCAGATCAAGTTCCTCAAACCATGGCCAGGTGGCTCAAAGCATATAAATATGTGGGTATAAGAATATAAGCAATTAATCCTCATATTCTCAAGGTTTTTTAAAAGTACTTTTGTAATTAAAAAAAGAGCTCATATATCTTTAGAAGGTATTTTGAACGTTGCAATTCTGCAGATAGTTTAGAACAGGGTTTTGTTTAAATCAGGAGCACTTTCTAAAGCCATGGATTTGCATGCACAATGTTACAGAGTACCTTAGACGTCTACATAAATTTCTTATGGAATATGCTTTCCTTAAGATAATGCTGCTCCATATTTATTGTTACCATCAGCTCGTTCTTGGTAGTGTGTGGGGGAGTGTGTCTGTGTTTATGAGGGTTTGCGGTGTTGTGTCATACACACACCCAAATGTACCAGTGCAGTTTGTGAATTCTTACGTGTATGAGTGGTCAGGAGACAAAAAATGCCAGTCCTCCTCTTTGCTGGTTTGCTAATAACATAAGAAACGCCTTCTCAAAGGGGAAACATCAGTGGCTCTCATTTGGTATGGGCAATTCTGTTGGGTGCACACAGGTATCACATTGTTTCTGAAGGTACAGGAGACGTGGCCTCATGAACTTGTGTTGGGGGGCACATGGATTTTTCAACTTCTTTTTTCCTATTTTTTTGCTCAGCAGCTTTTCATGGTTCTTTCTGGAAGCAAGCACTAGCTGTCAGTGAGCATGGCTTCTCTGGCTCAGTGTGAGAAGCACCACAGAAAATACCTCGGTCAAATGTGTTCAGTGAAGGCAAAATGTGAAATTAATGTTTGACTGTTTTTGATACTCACTGCTGACAACACCAGATTTGCTGTGCAATTCATGTTAACATGTTTAATATTTTTGATGAAACAAACATCCCTTTTTATGTATTTCTTGCATGAAATGCCATTTGTATTGTTGAGACATCTGTTAAATGAAACTTGTGTTTTTATTTAGGTGTATGAGTTGGATGGCATCCCCTTGATTCTGGACAACTGCAGCATTGATGACAACAATCCCTGTATCCTTTACAAAAGGGTTCTGTTTCTTGAGTGTGACCCAGGAGAAGGTGTGGGGTTTCACCTGTTTGGGCCAGCATTGCCTGCACTGGGTGCCCAAGTGTGACTGGCCTCGGGAGTTTCTGGGTTGTATTTAAATGGTTCAGAGTGAGCAAAGGCACTAATAGGCTTTCATGAACTGGATTCTAAACAAGTTGAATTGTGGTTGTATTCTGTTTCCTAAAATAATAAATGTTCCTGGTTTGCAAATGTCAGTTCAGAGAGCCAGCTGTGACAGAAATCTGAATTCAGACTTTGGTCTTTGTGTCAGATCTTGGAGTTTTTGCTTCCACTGAAATCTGTTCAGGAGACTGAAATAGTACCCCATCAATTCTCAATGCTTAATAATTGGGATTTGGGAGGTTATTCTAAGAACAGAGTCAAGGCTAACAAGCTGTTATAAAAATGTGTATAATTGAGAGAATCAATGGTGCAAATCACTGAAACGTTGGGGAGATTTTAATATAAATGGCATTGTGCTTCATATTACTTTTTCCCCTGGGGTTTAAGAGCAGAGACTTTCCAAGACAGATTGCTGCTAGAGGGAAATAACTTCGTATTGAAGATAATCAGTTGTTAAGCAGAGTTACCCATCTCTTCAAGCACTGTGCAGCGATCCTGACAGTGTGTTCAGTGAGTGATTTTCTGCCATCTGATCATCAGCTCTGTGTAAGTTTCTGAGACGTAGGTCTGGAAATCAAATGCCTTTCCTGTGTAGAGTCATGTCAGCTTTCTTACATTGAACACCTGAAACAGGTTTTTAAAATCAATTGAAAAGAAAAAGGTCACTTTTTAACAAGTATTCAACAAACCCACCAAAAAAAAACTTGTGAAAATGTTACCTGTTCTGTCCGTTGTGTGCTGTAGAACACCACCTACATAGAAATCTATCTTAAAATAATGAAATCATGTAGATTACAGCACAGTGGTAACAAGCTGGGTGCAGGAGCAAGGAGTGCTGGGTCTCCTCTGAGTTACTCACGGCGTTGCTTTATCTGCACGCGTTTGCCATTGCTCACTGGTGGTGCAGTTGGAGAGCTGGCAGTGTGGCACGGGACGGGGCACTGAGGAGCAGGGTTCTACTTCCATGCTGCAGCTCTGGTAAGAGGCACTGCTGGACGGCGTGGGAAGGGCAGGCACAGTTCCCTTTCCCTGAGCACAGGAGCAGCCCTGAGAAAACCTAATGGGGAGCTTTGCTCCCAAGTGACTTCTCTGCTGGAAAGCACAGCTGTGCAACCACTTCTAGAATGTCTTTGTAGGATCAGTCCTTCATTTTAGCTGTTAGTAGAGGTGGATAAAGTTTGAGGCCTTCAAAGGGTAGAGTTCTAATTTACGATCCTGAATGAAATTAAAATAAAATACCATGGGAGCCTTTACTGCATTTTGAGCAATGCGGAACTTCTTACACCTTTTGATACAGGCTGACGTTTTATAGCTGCACCATAAACTTCTTACCAGAGGATAAAACTTTGTTTACGTGGTTTTTAGAAGTATAATAACACCTCTTAATGTGAGCTTACACCACTGATGCGTAGCAGAGAGTAGTGGGGATATGGAAGAGTGGGCAGAGTGGGGAGTGGCCTGCTGTGACAGGGATTGCTACATCAGCTTTTGGAGTGCAGCTCTGCCTGCTGCTCTGACCTCTTGCTATTCCAGGTGCTCTTGTGCTACATGAAGTTAGTGCTCCCCTGCTTCTCTTCTGCCTCTAACACTCCTCATCTGCTGACTTCCCAGCTGGTCTTACACAAGAAAGCAGGAGTTTGCAATTTAGATCTGTTTCTACTTTAATCTGCTTTGCAGCATATTCTGTACTCTGGACACCACAAACCAGCCCCTTAGCAGCACGTAGGTGCCTGACTCCACTGCATAACAACTGCACAACCTCTGAAGAGATTTGACTGTTTCCTTGCTCTCCCTGCGCACCCCAGTCCTGCCTGGCACAAAGCCCACAGTCACAGACTGGGTCATGCTGGAAAGGCCCACAGTGGGGCACCTGGTCCCACGTCCTGCTCCAGCAGGGCCATCCCAGAGCACACGGCACAGGGTTGTGTCCAGACAGCTCTGGAATATTCCCAGTGAGGAGACTCCACCCCCCCCCCCGGGCAGCCTGTTCAGTGCTGGGTCACTGCCCAGCAAAGAAATTCTTCCTCCTGTCCAGGTGGAACTTGCTGGGCATCAGTTCCTGCCCGTCCCTCTTGTGCCAGGGCTGGGCCCTCCCAGCAGAGCCTGGTCCCTGCTCTGCCCCTCCCTGCAGGCACTGACAGACAGGGATGGGGTCTCCTTTCAAGGCTAACAAGGCCCAATTCTCCCAACCTTCCCTTCTAAGAGAGATGCTCCAGTACATTTTGTGGTGCCTATAAAGCAGAGCAGCACTCTCACTGAGCGTTGAGAGTCTGCTTGCCAAAATGGAAACCTCCTAACATTGTGACCTTGTGAGCCAGAGGGGATGTGTTGTGTTCACAGGCACACATACCAGTGTGTGTGAACATCTTGTCTGTGTTCTCTCCTCAAGGAAGATTGACCTCTGGGTTTGAGGGGGCTGCTGAGCTTGGGCTGTGCCCCCTCAGTGGTGCTGCAGGTGGCCAGGGTGGTGCCAAAAGCTGCAAGGCAAAGCTCAGCGTGGCCCTTTGGCCGCTGCTCCTTTGGGGAGTCGTGTCTGGAAACTTCACTTTACATTCTTCCCTCTAGTGCCTGTTCCTGTGGTTTCAGGCTGTGTTACTAGGATTTCTCCTGGCATAAAGCTGACCAGAAAAAGTTTCATCCAGAATCCTGTTACATAAGAACTTCTTAGATTTCTCAGTAACGTCTTTGTAGATTCACATTTTTGTTGGATCTTTATCTGTTTTGGAGCCACCCAAGCTCCACAGTTAAGATGTCATTTTGTTTTCTACATTTTGCTAGCAAAATTCTGCCTCGAAATTATACGTACAAAATTTTCTAAAGAGAAAAATGTACCTTTGGTGGTAAAAGTGATAGGGTTTTTTCCTGTGTAGAAAACAAATAATCTCCCTAAAACATGCAATTGATCAAGAGAAGCTGGACTGCCATGTTAGATGTCAAAGGAGCTCTTTATTACCTTTGAGAGGAAAAATTCTTTGATATATCTTTTTATTTGTAGCATATGGAAGAATGCTGCAAGAGGAAATGGTCTGCTCTTATCCTAAAATGAATTCCTTTGTACACCTGTCATTACCTTAAAATTGCATGCTGTGTAATCCTGAACAGTTCTGTAACATGCACAGAACTTCCAGGGAGTTTGTAGCTTACGAAGTTCAACTGGCATGTTTGCATTGCTCTAATTAATTGTTCGAATTCATCTTTCAGTGCCCAGTTTGGAAGAACTGGTACCTTGTCTACCTGTAACTGTCACGTTTATACTAACAAATAGTATTTCTTCCTTCAGGATGTTTCATGAGCAAAAGCAAACAAAGCACCACCCCCGTTGGTAGCAGACACTGAGGTGATTATGGACACTTAAGAACAAATTTGCTGTACCTCTGTAATTATTCAAATTGGTGTTTTCATTTGCAGCTACTACAGCTTTGCATGTTTCCAAGTAAGTTCAAGAGAGAAATGCTGAAAGATGCTGGGTTTTCAGCAGTGAGCTCTTAGGTGTTTAGCTCAGTAAAAAAGGTAAGCGGAGTGAGCCTGGGGAGATGCAGTTCCCTATAGACTGAAGAGTTAGAACTTAAGAGGAGGTTGAATTTAACTTTTTCTATATCATTTAAGTCTTCCATCTGGGACTGGCTGTATCCTGGTCATAACCATCCCTCTGTGTTGAAAAGAAGTCAGGGTGTTTCAAAGTGCAAGGGGAATTGTTTGTGCTTAGATTAAGGAGAGGCTCTTTCATGAGCTAATTTTTTAGTTTTGAAAATTCAGTTTCTTGTTCTTCTTCAGAGAAGTTGGGAATGCTGTGCTTTACCTTTGTAACCTGTGTTTAAGAACAAAGACATTAAACCTGCCACAGGGTGGGTTGAAGATGCCTATCTGGGTAATACCGGTAAAAAATTTACTCCAAATCCTGCTTTTCTGGTTATTTGAAGAAAATACATCCTGCTGTGAGGATATATGCTTATGTGTATGTGTGTGTGTATACACACACATATATAAGTAAACACCTAGCTAGCTATGTTTGAGGAGTAAGAATTTTCAGCATTGTGGAAGGAAAAGCTGTGGTTGCTGTGACTATCCATACAGAGATACCTTAGTCTGAGTGATGTATGAAAATGTAGAAAATATAATTTCCAGATACTTCTTCCCAAAGCTGCTTCTATTATATTCAATCTGAAAGTCATCTGAGAGGTAGAGTGAAAATACTTTTGACTTCATGGCAGCAGCAAGTATAATTGTGGTTCATGAAACTGGCTGAAGCTGGAGGAAATCAAGTGGCTCTGGTCTACAACAATGGCAGTTTGTTTTTGGGAGATGCCAGCAAGGACTTTTGGGGGAGCTGACAGACATTTTATTTCTAAGTTACAGAGTGCAACCTAAACCAGGCCACATGCTGTAAAAAGGCCTCGCCGCTGAATGGAAGCCACTGGAGAGCAAAAATAGGAGTGTGAGTTGAGTTTTTAGAGTGAACCATGATAGAGCTGAGCATTTTCACGTACATGCGGCTATCCCATGTGTGTTGCCAAAAAATACAGCATAAAGTCACATCAGTGGTGGTTGCCTTTGTTTGGAAAGCTCCCTTCAGCACTGCCAGTGCATTGAGCAGTTTGATGTGACCTATTTGATTCTGTATTTTCACAAGCATACATGAAATCATGTTATTTAGTGGATGTGGGTCTGCAGACAGCAAGTTTTGAGTTAGCCAGCAGAGGCTGAGGTCAGCAGTGGAAGGATGGGACTTGTCAGCACAGGTTAAGAGCACAGAGCTGTTCATGGTGCCCAAGGCAAAGCAAAATACCAGCTGGGTGGAAGCCAGCCCTGCCTATTCTCACTGGCACAGGGTGCCCAGAGCAGCTGTGGCTGCCCTGTCCCTGGACAGGGTCCAAGGCCAGGCTGGACGGGGCTTGGAGCACCCTGGGCTGGTGGAAGGTGTCCCTACCCGTGGCAGGGGTTGGATCTGGATGATCTTTAAGGTCCCTGCCAACCCAAAGCAGTCTGTGATTCTATTCTATGATTCTACCACAGATGGAACTAGGAAGGCAAGAGGAAGTGACTGTATTGCCACGCTCCAGTGCAGACTAATTCACCTCGTGTGTGCTGAGAATTGGCCTTTAAAGAGAGTGCAGAGAGTGGAGGATCCCTGCTTTGGGCATAGGCACGGACGTGAGCTCCCTGTGAATGTAACTGTGAGGGACAGAGAAGAGCTGGCCAGAGGAGAAGCTGAACAGGTACAAGGGAGGTTATGGGCTGGGCAGGAACAGGCTGAGAGGGCTTATTTCTTTTGCCTGATTCAGCAGACCAGATCCTGCCCTGTTCCTGCAGGTTGCTGTGAATTCTTTGGAGCCCCGTGGAGCCCAGGGGCCTGGGTGGCTCAGAAGGGAACCCCCAGTGTTGTATCGGGGTGGGGTTTCCTTGGGCTGCAGTAATGGGCCAGTTTCTTCAGTGGTTCCCAAGAGGCTTCAGCCTTTGTGTTATTTCCCATGGTGGAAGAGCCAAACCACAGCTATTCCCAAAGAGTGTTTGGCTGTAGTTGGGAATGTCCCCTGTCTACTGGTGTCACTGTATAAAAAGAGGCGTTACGTGTTATCCAGTCTTATTCCTACAGCAGTGTTAATGGACCCAAAGGGTCTGGATTCCACTCCAGGTAGGATTTCTCAGTGTAGTATCTGAAGTGTCCTCAGTGGGGTTGTGACAAAGCTCCAAAGGTGTGTGATCCGGGCACATGCTCCCTGTTGGAAGGGGCACAGGAGGCATTTGTGTAACCTAATCTTGCTTTAAATCACTTGACACTGCTGCACATCTGAAGAGTTGGGATAGCACAACTTCCATGTGTTAGCCCCTTGTTTGTCTTTTCTGCATGCTGCAAACCCTGCAGGGCAAAACTCAGTGAAAGTTGAAGAACCAATGGAAAATCCTACTGCATTAAGCATAATATTTAGTAGATCTAAATTCTGACTAAGATTTTACTTCTGAAGTCCTTATTGCCAGAAACTTCATTCTAGAATGGAAACAAAAATGGGGAAATTTTTTTGTGAGAGGTTCTACATCTACTGCCTCTCAGTAATCCACGTTGTTCCCTAGGAACAACTTTTCTCCTGTCAAATGCAGCATTCTTCTCATATGAGAACGAATTAAGACCACAGAGGGAATGCAGTGTGCAGTACAGAAAAAGATACTCCAAGAAATTAAAGCCTTTTTTGGTCTTTCAGAAATGACCACAGATGGCACTTTGTGTTTGGGCATTTACCAGACTTTGTGTTTGGACATTTACAATTCCTAATGATGTATTTCAGGTTGCAGGTTCTATAATTTCTAAAATTCATTTTTAGAGCATCTGCAGGATGTTTAAAATACTTAAAAAAAAATACTGAAATTCAGAGTTTGGTGGGCATGAGGTTAATAATTTCCTGGAGAGTTTATAAAATACTAAAGCAGCTTTGCAGAGATGTGAATATGAATTTATTCTTCAGTATCTCATTCCTACCCTGCTCCAGTGAGTGACAACAAGCATCATTAAGAAATGTGTGATGTTCAGGGTCCCTCTTAAAGCTGGAGGAAGTGTAACAGAGCTGTATAGAAAGCAAGAAGGCTCTTTCAAATGTTACATTCTAGTATTTCTAATCTCTTGAGAGGAGTAATCTCTGTAGGCACCAATTCATGCATGTAAAAGTGAGGAATTAAAGTTAATAACTCTATTTCTAAACCAAATATTGTCATATTTGTCCTCTGCCCTAATCCTCTTGGTGGACTTAAATCCATGACAGGCTTGAATTCTTGAAAGAAAGCAAATCTTTAGTTACCAGGAGCACCCAAAAAACAAAAGGAAGAAATGAAGAAAATATATAATATTTCACTGCTTTGATATAGGTCAAACAGCTCACTTGATTTTTCTGTAGACTTTCTTTTGACAATTTCCCCTCTGGGCTGAGACAGGGCACTAGAAATTTGAGAGCCAAAGGATTTTTTTTTTTTAAGTAAAGCTAGGAGTGGTTCAGAAATATTGTTGAGAATGGAATGCCTTCTACAACCACCTTATCATATTTCAGTCTGTCTTCTTGACATTTTTTCTTGTGCCTGCCTCCAAAGAATATTGGGATGTCATCTGGCCAGTGCTTTGCACAATAGCTTTATTCTGAGATTTTCCTGTTCCCCATTTTTGGTCACTGTTGCTAGGACAGTTCTACCTTCAGCTGGTGAATGCCTTGTGCTGTGCAGCTCCTTCCTGAGCCCTAAATGGTTTGCCCTCACTGCTTCAGATCTTTGGTCTGACTGTTCTTTTGCTTTCCAAAGGGTTTCCCAAACTGGCCTTTCCTGTCACTCAGGATCTATTTGCAGTCCATTCCACTGACCTTGTGGATTTGTTCCTGTCTCATGGTGTGTGGAGATTTCCTGGAGGAGACGCAGCCGTTTCCTGAAATCCCAGATGGAATTGTGGCTAATGGCCGTTTTGCTAAACGCATAGTTGGTTATAATTTAGTTGCATCTTTCAAAACACCCATTTATTTAACCATTGTTGTTTTTGGGTGCTCGCTGGGCATCATTTGGTGTCTGTGAGGATGGAACTGGAGTTTGATTTACCTTCGTTGTTTTGATTATTTGTCATAAAGTGACATTCGAGATCACCACATGCAGTGGGAGTTATCCAGAGACCCTGAATCAATAAAATACTCAAGTGTTGTGCTGAAAGATGAGCTGCCATACAGATCCTTGTGAAGTCTGTGTAAGAGGATGGCTCTCTAGAGATTATAAACCAAAAAAGAGCTTCAATCCAAATTGTGTCAGCTCAACTCATCATCTACCTTAGAGTGATAAGTTATAATTAGCTTGACCACATCCCAGGTATGAACTGGCTTGGGTTTTTAAGTGTAGTGCCAAATTCTTGAAAGCATTATTTGGGTTCTGTAATTTTCATCCTAAAGCATTGTGGAAAAGCTGTTTATTCCCATATGCGTGCTTGTAAATGCACGTGAATATATTTCAGTGGGAAGGTGGAGCTTTATCTTTCCATGTGCCAGGAGATTGAAAAGGCCCACTCCAGCCTGCCCCGTATGTAATTGGTCTGTGGGCACAGGTACCACCCCCTCTGCTTCAGTGCTTCACATCTCAGTGCCTGTGACAGGTTTTAATAGTAATTTGATACACGAGTTTCAGCTTAATGGAATTTTTACCTTTTTTTTCCTGTGCCTGGGAAGAGAAGAGAAGCTGAGGCACTTTGAACAGTGAGGTAACAGCAGCTGAAGGTTTTTCTTTACGACATTACAGCCTCCTAACTCTGGTACCTCGTAGGGACAACCAGCAGATTTAGTTGTCATGAACTCTTAAAATGGGATTAGTGTAAGAGAAGGGACTGTAAGAGCAGAATATTTTAACTGTGGAGCACTAACTTGAGATTGATCAAGAGTGTGATTCTTTCTGTTTTAAAACCAGATGATTTATAGTTGCTCATAAATTATGGGTTTCTATTAAAAATGTAAGTCATAATTTAGAAAAAAAAATTGGCAGTCTAAGCAGCAGAAATGAATGTGTCATATTCATGGTTTTAAGCTAGTATTACAAGTCTGAGTATAGCGAAAAGGAAAACAAACTAGAGGTTATGGCTTAATATTTTTTGGAAGTTCTGTAAGTTTTGGCATAAAACACATGATAATAAAAATAGCCTGACGGAGCTAAACATGTCCTATGGCTTTTGTAGCTCTGGAGTACTTGACCTAAATTTTTTGTTTGAGTTCATAGTATGCTAAGGTGTTTTGGCTCTGGGTTTTTAAGTCCCACAGAACATGAAAGGCAGCACATAGAATACAGATTATATGTTTAGCTGGCAGGCATTAAAGGCTAGTAGCAATCTGGGTGTATAATGCTGCTCAGTGTGTTTTGGGTGAACTGTTAACCCAGAAAGAGCAGCGATCTGGGGGGGAAATGCCCCGTTTTGCTCTAGGTAAGCAGTCCCTCAGTAGCCGAGGCTGCTGGGGGCACTGGGTGCTGTTTGGCTGGACATCACTGAGCTGAGGGTGTGGTTAAAGCCCTGCAGCTTGGAATGAGCCTCCTGCTTCACTCCGGCTGGCAGGAGGGCCCGGTGCTGCCAATGGCCCAGAGAGCTCGGGCAGCACAGGGGGGAGCTCCGGGGCAACTGGATGGGGTGAGCTGTGGTTTTCTGCTTTCCTGAGTTACCCATAGCCGGGACAGCAGGCAGCTGCCCTGCTCCTGGAGTCACACAGGCAGCACCTGTGTCAGCTCTGGTGCCTGTGCTTCCAAAGGGATGCTGGAAAACACAAACGGAGGGAAGAGACACAGGAATTATGCAGAGCTTGGAGCATCTCCCTTGGTTTCTTTCTTTAGTTCATGCACAAGATGTTTTACCAAGTGCCTTGGTTGTGATGTAGGGTTTTGGGTTTTTTAAATCTATAATGAAGTTCAGTGTTTGGAAACAAATGTAAACCAGAAAAAAATCAGAGGCTGTAAGGAGTGAGCTCTTTACCCCCTGGGACAGTTTATTTAGGGGGACAGTGAAATGTCCCAGTCAACACTGAAAGTCTTTCAGAAAAAGGCATGAAAATACCTTGTACATGAAACCGAATTAACAGGCTTAATTTGAAGAGGGGGTGACATTTGGTTATCTGTGTTTGTGCAGAAGTGTTAGGCAAAAGAGTTTTTAATTGTTCATTCTGATCTTAAAAGGATATTTGTTGGCTGTAGGTACTTAAATAGGTGAACTCTCCCTGAAAGCCATACATGAGGTTTAAGATTCCTGTCTGCTGGTTATACAGAAGATCTAAGTCCCTGCATCCCACCAGGCACACTTAAAATGGATTCATCATTGCAGATGACGGGTAGGATGGCCAGAGACTGAGCTAGGCACAGGTAGCCAGAAATATGGTGCTTGTCTGCAAGGGGAGGCAGAGCTGCTGGTATGAGAGGTAAGCGGGGGCTTGGGAACTGGAATAAGTATTTAGTGTACAATTATTTTCTGCTATGGATGTTTCCTATTTTCTGTAGGCTGTGAATTACAGAGAATGTTAATGTTGCTTTTGTACTGAAAGTGTTTGGGTGACTTTAAACTGAGTGGTTTAAACAGAGAGGGGAGGGAAGGAGGGAAGGAGAGGCTGCAGGGGAGGGGAGGGAAGGACAGGCTGCAGGCTCCCCGTGGCACACGGGTCTGGTGAGGCTCTGCTGCCACGCTGTGGTGGGGATGGAGCCTTGTTTGGCCGTGGCTGGTCCGACCCTCCGACCATCCCTTGGACCAGGTGAGGGTTACCTGCAGTAGAAGTGAAGCTCTGCTTTCCCTTCCCCAGTGTTCCAAATCTTATTCCTGAAGAGTGTGATCGGGAATAAAATCCCCTCCCACCATCCAGCGGTGCCTCTGTACCTGGGAGGCTTCTGGGTTAAATGGGTTGTTCTGTGTTGGCTCTGCAAGAGCAGGGCACGGAAGGAGAGACGTTCCCAGTTTATTCAATACTGCCCCTTTCTAGCTTTTGAGCCCAGCACGTGGGGACTGCAGTCATAGGTGGGGAGAACTGCCATGGAATAAGAGAAAACACAGGCCACTGGAATATTGTAGACTTTTTTATTCTACCTTCTAGGCAGAATATTTTAAGTTTGTATAGGCTGAATTCTTGAAGTTTTCTGATGCTGATAATTCAATATCAGGTGTAAATAGAGTCTGAAGTGTTAATTCTAAAAATATAAATTAGTGTATTGAAAATAAGTAAGATAAAACCTTCAGTTCTTTACATTCTTTTAAGCATAAACAAGCCATTTAACATGGGCTCCAACCCATAGGAGTTGACTTGCGTAGTAAGGTTTTTTATCTCTATTTGGTTAAAATGTAGTTAATATTTAAATAATAAAAATCAAATTTAAATGAGGTAATGGGATAGGACAAAGAATCTCCTCTTTTTCTCATAAAACCTAATAACTCTTAAGGAAGAAAGTTCCTGAGTGATAATTTAATTATGGAAAACTGACGGTAGTGCAGGAAATGGTCAAAGTTACATAGTGTAGGGACTTTTTTTTGGTAATAAATCAAACCCTCCACTAAGAATGTTGTATTTGAAGATTCCTCAGTATTAATAACTGCGAAGGACTTAGGAAAACAGATGTGTGTGTCATTCTCCTTGTCATCACTCCTCAGTATCCTGTATTAGTTAATGGTAATACTTAACTTCTAAAACTTGCCTTTTTCAAGCAATATTCTTCCAAGATCCCTTGTGCAGTGCTGTGTATTCACCTCATCAGCTTCAACCCTCATGAATAACTTTGTCTGCTCTCTGTCATCTGTAGGATTCAAGTTGTTTTATGGAACAGTTTGTAAGGGTCCTGCTGGCTGCAGTGCATTGTAGCCTGCTGGGTCAGTAGGGTTTAGTTCCCACTGGATCTCCTAACGTGGGAATGAGAAGCTGGAATACTCTCTCTGAGAACTGCTCTGCACGTCCTGCTCCCCAGTAATGCAGGGCCGTGGGGTGTTATTGGTTAGGGACTCCTGGCAGGGCATGGATGTGCCTTCACACCCCATTAAACCCACAAACCAGTCACTGTGCTCCTGCAGTGACTCCAGCAACATCTTGGACCAGAATCCAAGGGAAAGAGAAGCAGGAGAATTGTGAAAAGTTTCCTTTGCAGTCAGTGGCAAAACTTCCACAGGATTTAGTGGTGGAGATTTTCGTGGCTTCCACACAGTACCATTTTTCATCCCTTAGGGCTGGTTTTCTCCTCTCTTCCTTTTTCTGTGTTCCCTGCTCCCTGACTATTGAAGTTACAACCCAGAGGAGCTCAGATGACTTTAAATTTCAAATTGTGGAATGAAGCTGTTACATGAGAGTGGAAGACAGGGCAAGTTGATTCAGTTTTGTTTTTGTTTGTATAGGTCAAAATAGCATAGGAATCCCACAGCACACAGTACTGAAGGTTTTTGGAAAAGGGTTGCTATAAATGCACAGAAATGTTTGCTTTCAGTCCCTAAACACAGATAGTCTGGCGATGAGGCTAAATAAAGTGAATTGTTTGCTTCCTTTTGTATGCGCTCTTTCCTGTGACAGAATATCATCATCTTCACTTGTCTGTAATGTTAATTTATTTGAGAGTGCAATGCACCCTGTAGGAAAAATCCAGACCAGTCTCTGCAGTGAGGTCTGCTGCACTTGCCGTGTTTCTTCTCTTTGGTGCAGTTTCACAACAAACAGGCTCATGCTCTTATTTGTAGTAACTATGGCAACTTTAGAAGCTCTCTTTCTAAAGCTGAGCATACAATAAAGTGCTTAAAGTGTTGGTAGGATTAGAGACTCTGGAATATGTTTAATTTTCTCCCTGTGTCTCTGTCTTTGGAGAGGAGCAAGAGGGTAATGTGAGTATTAGCTGGGGGCCTGGCTTTAATCTCGGCTGACACTCGGCTCTGCTCCGAGCCCTCCAGAGGCTCAGCCTCCCCCAGCGTTCGAACAAGGGTCATGAATATTCATGCTGTGGGCACAATGGGCAACCTACACACAGAAAGGAGTTTGTGAAGGAGTGAAAATGTTATTGAAACCATTTTGCAGCTTCAGCTACAGTAGTCAGTAATGATAAATGCCATAGTGGTGATAGAGTGCATAAGATAAAGGGGATGTCTTAGATATTATGTAAGCATGGATGGATCTGGTAATAGGGAAACAGCGTTTGCAGTGGGTTTGGGTGGAGGGACGTAAAGATGGTGGTGACAGGATTATTCCAAAGGCCAATGCACACAAACATTTTTGAGAGTACTTTTTTGTCTGGGTGGCACTTTGAGAACTGTCACTCTCTGAAAATTGCTGTTGCTCTGGAAGGAGGTTTTCTGTTCTCTAAGTGCTGTGTTTTATGCAGAGCTGTATTTTAGGAGCACAACAAGAAAGGTCTGCTCCTCATCCCAGCAGCAGAGCCAGGGAGGGTAGTAGCAGGTTTCTCATAGTCCATTGGGAGAACTTTCATGTTGCTTTTGGGCACTTTTTGGGTGAAATGGCCTCAATCAGACCTGGGAAAGACCTGAAAGGTGTTGGTTGGTCAGCCTTGGTTTGTCAGTATTGTCTGTATTCACGAGCTTGTGTGCTTTGCTCTTCTGAAATCTGTTCTCACCATTGGTGGTAATGACCGAGAGTCCGCTCATATGCAGTTTTATTTCTTGGGCATCTTATTGTTGTTTTATATACTCAAATGCAATCTTCAGTGGAAATAGTTTATGTAACTGCGGTGTAGCTTGGCACTTGTCTTTTCACTTAACTGTACTAGTGGTACACTGACGGAAGAGAATACATTGATACTCTGTCATGTTCACCTGTTAAGGCTTTGATGTGATGCATAATTTTTTTTTGGTCTCCATTTCTCTCACTGCAATTTTTTGAACCAAGGTGTGCAGCATGTTTCCTGACAAAGCCTAAAGAGCTGTGTCTGGAAAAAAAACCCAACCAATCAAACAAAGAAGCCTTGTAGTTGTTAGCGCTTTGTCATTTTTTATTTTCAATTCTGGACTTCTTGAAAGTGAAAATAAATATAAACTCCTACTAAAAGGCAGGGGGCTGTTTCACTGACTGGTGCCAATGCAGGGCTGTTCCCTGCCAGGTATGTCCAGGCTGCTCTTCATCCAAACCCTTCTCTGTTGAGGATGTCTAAGGTTGATGGTGTAAGATTGTGTAAGTCCAGTTCCTCTCTTCTCTTGTTTTGTCTGAAGTTCCCATTTTCTCCAGCTGAGGAGTTTTCCCCTGCAGTCACCCCCTGGCAAAAGCCATAAGAACACCATCTTATCTCTGTGCTTAGACGCTTCTCCAACCCAAAAGACGTCAAGGAGATGAGTAAATTATGCATATTCTTCTCCTGGATGTGAAGCTACATGTAGTAAATAATTGGTGCCCTGCAGGCAAACCACTTGTGTGATTCAGAAAGGATCGTCTCCCGTATGGTAACTTGGGAAAGATTATATCATAACAACCTTTCAGCTGCAGAGCCAGGACCAACATCTCTGACACTTCATAAAGTGAACACTGTAGTTCACTTGGGAGATGCCTGACTGATAATCCTGGGAATTTAAATCCTTTGTCTGCAGCCCTGACATATGCCTGAGTCCTGGCCCCGAGGGACCACCCTAGAAGGTGAATGAGTTGCAGCTTGTGCCCGTTTCCCTGTCAGCAGGAGCTCCCTGCCCGTGATCCTGGGCTCTGGTCTCCTGGCAAGTGTGTAAAGCTCCCGGGCATCAAGGACGGAGCTTTGGTAACATTTGAAGTTGCAGAATTTTAATTGTCCCTGACCTTATTTGTGCCGTTTTCAGATGTTAACCTGGATAATTTTTCTTTTTTTACATCTCTTCAACTTCTGCAGTGAAAATAATAGTTGTCTTTCCTGGACATGATTTACAGCTTATTTTGTTTGCCAGTGCTTGGAAATGTAGTGTGTTAAAGTGTTTGAATCATAAACAAGTCACTGATTTTTTTATTTAATCCCACTAGGCAGATCACTGAAGTATTTCAATTAACTGTAATTTTGGTTTGAAACAGTATTTCCTTTTAATTCCTGCAGTTCATTTGTATTTTTGTTGGGTTTTTTTCCTAACTCAAACCCTAGTAAACTTGCCTGAAGTTAATGGACATACCTCATTTAAAATCAAGTTACCTCATATGCAAGTATTTGCAGGTTCAGTGTCAACACCTGTAAATGTCTTACTTTTTCAAACCCTTGAGTCCTACTGGGTTTGGGGGTTTAAGGGGCTGGGGGAGGGCAGAGGGAGAGGAGTGCTGTAATAAATCACAATTCATCTTTAAAGAAATAAATGATCCTTGACTTTGCTCACCAGTTGTGAACCAGTGGGCAGTTTTTGCAATCCGGAATCTCACCGAGCAGAACGAGCGGAACCAGGAGCTGATTGCAGGGCTGGAGGAGCAGGGGCTGGCAGAGAGCTCTGCCCTGGAGAGCATGGGCTTGGAGATGGAGAAACAGGAGGGCAGGGTAGTCCTGAGATCTGCCAGGAAAAAGCCCTCCTGAGCCAAACATTACTAACAGTCAAATCATTAAAAGAATATTTCTCTTATAAAACATTTCTCCCTGCTCGGCCAGTCAAGATTTCTTCATTTGCAGTTCCAGTCTGCTGGAGGTGTTAGATTCATAGTCAGGAAAACTGCTAAATGATGCTTCTGCCTCACTGTTGTAAACAAAAGGACACCTATGTGTTTTCTGAACATTTAGGGAAATCACCGTGTGGAACAAGGTCCTTCTTGTCAGTGGGTTGGAGTCTCATTACTTCTTGTTTCGTCAGTGGAAAGATGTCATAGATGCAGTATTGAGTTGTTGTAATTTCCTTTGCTGAACCTGGAGATAACTGTTGTTAAAAACTGTACAAACAAAGAACTTCTTTGCAGGCTGCCTTGTCCATGTAAAAGATCTGTGCTGAGTCAGGGCTAAACAATCAAAGTTGCTCCTTTTCAATCGTGGGACCTAAATATCTCTGTTTCTATAGGGATTGATGGAATGTTGGATGTACATAAACACTTAGTGAATTAAACACAACGTGCCTTCTGTCTATTTAAATTATTAGTAAACCATCTTTTCTACTTTGCTACCTTTCAGTCTTCATGACAAGTATATTAAAACCAAAGCCAAAGCTGTTGTGGCAACAGATGCTGCATTCCTTTGCACTGGGGCATGTCTCTGTTTTGGAGACTTGGGTGTTTGTTTGAATTTTATTTGTTCCTTTGGAGGGTAAGTCAGCCCCCTTTCCTTTTATTTTGCACTTCTCATGGGTTTTCTGAACAGACTGCTGAAGAGGTAGTTTCTCACTGTGATTAATTCTAGCAGTTTCTTTTCACCCCTCTGCCTTTCCAAAACATTGACAAAACTCATTTCCAGTTAATTAATTCAAGAGAGGCAGAAGAATGGAAGGCCCTGCCTCTTCATTTTGGGTACCCTCCTATATTGTTGTTGGACCCTGCCACTGTGGAATGTGGCATGAATGAGATGGGGGAGAAGGGGGGTGAAGCCAGGGTGGGGGGCACAGTTAACTCTGTGTGTGCCACAGCTTTGCCCTGGAAGCCAAGAAATGTGCACAGGCAAAACAGGAATTACAGCTTAATATTGCTGGTGCTTGTGCATTGTTACTGTCGTTTCATTGCCTTCAGTTATCTCAGACTCGGAGGTCTCAGAAAAGTTAACCTGTTGATATTTAATCCCATCCAAAAATGGAAAGGCAAGTTTGTCCTTAAACTCCACATACATGTAGCAGACCTTCAGCCATGTGCAACAGCTTTTGCTCCTCCAATTTTTTGATTCCAAAATGGGAAAAACATGTTACTTTGAACTGTGAGAAATCCATTGTAGCACTTAAAAGTGATGGTGAGTAGAGCTTGGCGGCTGAGATGGTTTCAAGTCACCTGGAGGATCTCGGTGGCTGCCCTGGTGGCATTATGGCAATCACCCAGAGGGATTTTAGGCACCTGTTGGGTTTAAAGGCAAGGATCCAAAACTGCTGCCTTCAGCCCTTCAGCAGGTGAATGGTGTCCAGAAAGGGCTAATGGCAGTAGGAACAAAGACACCAACTCTGGGTGCTTTTGGTCGCTTTTTACTTGAGAAACAAATGGAGAGGAAAGCGTTCTGTGTGTTAGCAAAGAGTAAACACGGGTATAAGCAAAGTGCTTTATTTGCTTTTTAAAAATATTTTGACAGGAACACTTTGTCGGGTATTGAGAAGTGTTGTGTTGAAGTGCTGGCTGATGAAGTCATGACTTACACAGGTAGGTGCCTTTTCCTGGCTGCGTGGAAAAGGAGTATGGTTGTGGCTCTTCCTGAGCATGTGGTTTCTCAATGATTTCCTTAAGCCTTAATTCTTGTGTTTAGGCCAGGATTCATTTAGCAGTATCATTACTGTGTCACGTCAGATGTACAGCTGGGTTTATAGGGATTTTAATCTTTATCTCTGTAACAGGATGAAAGATTGATGCTTCTCACCCCTGAATGGGGGGGAAAAAGAATTCTGCTCTTAGATATAAGAAGAGGGTTATTCGGGAGGCTGCATCATTCACCTTTAAAAGGAAAGAATTAAACTTTTGCTAACAAAGGACCATCAAATATAACACCATCTAAAATAAAGTGAAGCTGTTTTCAATTGAATCATTACAAAATTTCAAACTTTAGTGCGACTATTTAGGAAATTCATGTTAGATTATTTAACAAATTAAGAAAAAAAATACATAGGATTACCCTGAACAGAAAATGAACTTTCTCTGTAAGGAAAAAAATGCAAAGAATTTCCTTTTATTTAGGGTGATAAAGAGTTAAAATCCTGTTCACAAAGCAAATCCAGAGAGAACTTTGGTTGTGGAAAAAGCAGTGGGAGTCCCTCTTTCCTTTTAAGCAGTTGGGAATAGACAGGGTGTTGTGGTTTTTTTTTTATTAACTTGATGGTTGTATGCCCACCAATGGAAAATGCACAAACCCATAAATATAAGCCAAATAATAACAAACACAAACAAATAAAAGGGTTTTGTGTGTTTCAGTGCATAATGAAGTAATAGTTGTGTTTTCTGAAAGGGAAACGTAGGGCTCTCACAGTAGAGAACATGCTGATTACTGTATTGTGAGTGGCTGGCTTTTGATTTTCCAGGATGGATTAATTCTCAGAACACAACAGGTTCCCTGTCCTCCCCCAGTGGAGTCCCAGTCTCCAATAGACTGGTTTTATATGCCTGGGGATTAATACAGCACAGCAATCAGTCATAAAAAGCAAGCTTTAGTGGGTTTGTAAAGGGGCAGAACAGGCAGATCAAGTCTTGTGACCATCTTACTGCTTTCGAGTGCTTTCAGACAATAGTGATCAGAATTTTTTTTTTAAGGTCTATTTGTTATTAAAAGGGAATAGAGACTTGGTTGTTCATCGTAAGTGGGTATGTTTTGGAAGAGCTTTCTTGCAAATTGTGAGAAATAAGCTGAAATGTTTGCAAAGCTCTGATTTTTTATGCTTCTAACAACTTTAGGTTTGTTTTGCCTAAAATGCCTGTAGCATATGTTTTTACCTACAAGCAACAGAGAGCAAAGTCCCTGGCACTTCATGCCGTTGTCACAATCTCTATTTAGCAGTTGATTTTGTATTTTGAGGCTGGTGCAGGTGTTTGTATAGCAACACTTTGAAAAAAAAACCTCCCCTTGATTTGCAAATGAGAAAGTGCTAAAAATGTGAGGCTGTACCCAAAATTACCTTCAGTCTTTGTACCAAGCCTGAGCTGTACCATTGGGTTAGAATTCACTGTCTGCTTAGAGCAGACTTCTTTGTATTAAATGGAGTGAGTTTATGAAGGAACGCAGAAGAATACATTTTTAGGAAGAAACTCTTCCCTGTGAGGGTGGGCAGGCCCTGGCACAGGGTGCCCAGAGCAGCTGTGGCTGCCCCGTCCCTGGACAGGGTCCAAGGCCAGGCTGGACGGGGCTTGGAGCACCCTGGGCTGGTGGAAGGTGTCCCTACCCGTGGCAGGGGTTGGATCTGGATGATCTTTAAGGTCCCTGCCAACCCAAAGCAGTCTGTGATTCTATTCTATGATTCTACCACAGATGGAACTAGGAAGGCAAGAGGAAGTGACTGTATTGCCACGCTCCAGTGCAGACTAATTCACCTCGTGTGTGCTGAGAATTGGCCTTTAAAGAGAGTGCAGAGAGTGGAGGATCCCTGCTTTGGGCATAGGCACGGACGTGAGCTCCCTGTGAGTGTAATTGTGAGGGACAGAGAAGAGCTGGCCAGAGGAGAAGCTGAACAGGTACAAGGGAGGTTATGGGCTGGGCAGGAACAGGCTGAGAGGGGCTGGGTGGGCTTTAAGGTCCCTTCCAACGCAGACCGTTCTGTGCTTCTGTGATGCCCTTGGTTCCACTGGCTCTACAATGCCTGCAGAGAACATCCCCACGTGTCCCGGGGCCGGAGCGCATCCCTGCGGCGCTGTCCAGGGTCCTGAGGAGCTGCCCACGGCTCTGCCAACCACTTCTCCATCATATCCGGCTCCAGTCGCTTGTAGCTTGGCCAAGGCATAACCGTAACCATTCCAGGGGGAGCTTTTCATCCTTTAGGCTTAATTGGTTTCTTTACAGGAACTTTCTCTCCCAGTGTTTTCTGATAACATCCAGTAATTCAGGAGGATGAGAAACTGGCATTGGTTTTTTGGGTATGTTGATAGCATCCCCTAAAATATTTTAAAAGACTTAACTATTTCCAGTATAAACGAAGGTGATGTATTTTCCTCTGGCATAACCCAGCCCTAATTTGGCCTTATTTTAACCTCTGGAAAACCTTAGTTTATACATTGAAAGTAGCCTTGGGAGCTGAGCTCCTAAATTTGCTGGATTCATGTTCCAGTCCTGAGCCCAGTGTATGTGCAGGGCCTTTTCTACACCTCAGAAGTGCAGTGCTGGCAAAAGAAGGCAAGAACTGAGGGGTTCTCAGCACTTGTTTCATTGCTGCCTGGTGGTGCCCATCTGACATGGAGTTAGGAGCTGCCCAGACTGGAGGAGGCAGCAGCAAATGAAAATGGGTCTTGATGGTGTCAGAGAGGGAGGGGTTCAGGTCTCCTGGAAGATGGAGAACACATTTTCAGTCAAAAGAGAGTTATGGTTAGTTTGCATCGCTCCTCCTGTTCTCTGGGCAGTTGCAGAAATTTGCTGTCCAAAAAGTATCTCTCAGGAAGAGCCTTCCCTCTCCAGACTAAGAAAAGAGGATAGCTACTTTCAGCCCAAATATAATTCAGACAGGATTGGCTCTGTACTGCTTTTAATTGCCCAATACAATCACGGAATCACTAATGTTGGAAAAAACCTCCAAGATCATCAAGTCCTTATTGGAATCAAGGATACTCTGCAGTTATGCTCAGCATTTTCTGCAGCTTTGCAGCTTACTTTAAAGGTAGTGTACAATTCAGGAAAAAAGTTACTGTATTTAAATAGTAAAGAGAAAATATGCAAATAAATCAGAGAGTTTCGCATGGCTTTTCACAGGAGATAGAGACAAAGGGAAACCTGAAGCACTTGGAATTAACCTGCTTTGTTTTGCTGCACAGCATCTCACCTCAGTTCAGAAGTGCAGCTACTGCTGCACTGGTGGTGACATGGAGATGTCACAGAAGCTCCTGGGCAAGACACACTGGGGTTTGCACTTGGCAGTGTTTAAACTGCAGATGACTTCCACAGCACACTCATGCCAAACTAAAGGTTCTTTTCATTTTTGTAGCACAAGCAAACAAATTTAGGGACAGAATCACACAAAAGGGTTTTCTGCTTGAATTTTTCCTTTTGCCATTCAGGAATTATTTCAACTTGTTTGTCCACTTGCAGAATTGTTATGCAATGCATTTAGTTTATCCAGCCTAAACCTACTCTCTGTTAGCTTGAAGCCATTTTCCCTTGTCCTGTTCATACTCTTTGTAAACAGTCTCTCTCTAAATCCAAGCTGTCCAAACTCTAAAAAAAAAAAAAAAAGTTAAGCCAAGTCTTGCAGATAAAGGCACTGTGGCAGGGGGGAAGTAGCTTATAAATTTGGAGGGATTT